>VXBX01003777.1:1212432-1225789 GCA_013400415.1 Scytalopus superciliaris | reverse complement strand
TGGAGCCTCCCCCTTGGAAAGGCCGCTGTGGATGGGCCGCGTTCCCCCCTCAGGCCTGGCTGGGCCAGGTTTGCCCGGCTGGACTAAAGGCCAGGGAAGGCTCCGCTCCCTGTGTCGTGCTGATAACCAGTTGTTAGTACAGTCTGTTCCGTGTGTGTGGTTTGAGAGCTGGCTCCTCAGGGAGCTTAATGCCGTCCTCACGGGATATTGCGTTTTTCGCTTGATGCCTGGTTTAATGCAGAGGGTTTAATGTGTGAGAGCTGAAGGCCTGGCTGTGCTTCCCAGAACTTGAGCCCTAAGAGGATGTGCCCCCGCTGTGATGTTGGGGCTGTCCTGTGCAGGGCCAGGAGCTGGACTCGATCATCCTTGTGTGTCCCTCTCCACTTAGGACATTCCATGATTCTATATTTTTAAAATACCTAAAGCTTGTCTCTGCTTTATGGATCTTATAAATCCTAAGATTTTATATTTACTTGCTTTAACATGCCTTTTTTTGTTGTTTTTTTTTTTTTGGCTTTAGTGGTAGAATAAGAGCCTTGGAGAGGAATAAGCTCACAAAGAAGACTTTAGAACTGGCCCAGCAGTACTTCTTGCCCCCATATGCCTTCCAGATCCGAGTTGGTGCTCTGTACCTTTTGTATGGGCTCTATAATACCCAGCTTTGTCAGCCAAAACAAAAGGTAATTGTTCCTGAGGTTTTACTCTCAGCAGATACTAGACATAAGATATGTGGTTTACTGCTGTCTACTTTGTCATTGTAAGTGGTTAGGGCATTTCCTCTCATTTTCCTAAAATAAAAATATTTAAAACCAAGTTGGTCCTTTTGGAAAAAGTAGGGACAGAGAATGTGCACATCAGCTGTAGGGTGAGCTGCATTATAGCCTCAGTTAGTCTTTGTAATTCCAACAGAATGAGGACTGGCTGAATTGTTTGCAGTTCCCATTAGCCAGAAGTGGAATTCATTCATGACTGCCTGAATGACATGCCACCTGGCTGTTTTTAGGATAGCAGTTGGAAACTCAGTGCAAGGAGAAACAGTTTACTTGGGAACTGTGTGATATATATTGTGTGCATATGCATGGTGGAGTCCAAGTTCTTTAAATAACAAACTGAATTTGGAGTAAGTCTACAATGATGCCATGATGTCTCATATCTTGACTTCAGAGAAATCAGTACCTTTTATGGAGATGAATGTTAAAGCCACTAGTAATAGAGCAACTGTAAGACAGTTAGAGAAAACAAGGTGGCAGAGTAGATCTGACAGGAGAGAAAGGAAGAAATAGGGGTAGTTTTCTAATCACCAGTGAATGGAGTTTCCTTGGTGCAGACTAATTTTCACACACTTCAGAATGTGAAGAATTAACATTTTCAGATGTCAAAAAGGGCTTGTGTTCCATGTCACTGTCAAAGAAGGCTGCAGTGAGAAGATTTGACACAGCAGTATAATAAGCTCATCTGCATAAAATGTTAGTAGTAATAACAAAAATTATAGGATCCTTTCTGTAGTTCTGTGGTCATGTGACATGCTACCCCCTAGACATTGTGTAGATTATTGTCTATAGTACAACGTGGTCACAGTAATCAGCTGGATTAATTTTTGTTTGTTGAAATATGCAGGGTGGCATAACAGTGTGTAACTGTTCTGTTGCAGATCAGAATTGCACTCAAGGACTGGCCTGAAATCCAGAAATTTCAGCAGGATCTGATAGACTCCCAGCATTATGATGCAGCATATATCTTCAGGAAACTGCGACTTGCCAGAGCCTTCCATTTCACAGCAATGCCAAAGCTAGTGAGTTATGACATTAATGACTTATATTTTTAAGTAAAATACCCTCATCTTTCAATGGCTAACAGTTCAACAGCACTTGTGGTTAGTTTAGCCTTGAGGCTGTGTTGAAATGTGTGGCTTTACCTAGGTATGTGATGTAAAGCTATGCTTCTCACCTGAAAATATTTTTCAGTATTTAATGTTCTTATTAGATTTGAGATGTTTTATCGGTTGTGGAAGTGAGTCTGAGTTTAAATTCAGGAATAATTTGGGAATAATTTGTGAGAAGTGCTGACTGAGCACTGTGACAGCAAAGCTGTGTGCTGCTGTTGATGAAATGGTTTTATGCCTTCTGGTATCTACTGATGGTTGGATATGCCATAGGAATTTTCAAGAGGAGGTTCCATTTTCAGTTTGCTTTTAGGTTGTAAACTTTGTCTCTTGCTTTAGCTGAACTACAGAACTAAGAAGAAGGTTGAGGAAAATGAATTTAAAGAAGAGTTTAAGGACCCAAGTAACAGAGTAAACAGCCTCATCACTAATGATGTTTTGGAGGTACAGTAACTTTTAAACTACAGTTGATCACTGGGGTTTGCTTTGGTTTTCTTCTTCTGTTGTGTCCAAGAGCTATAACTTCTCTAATCAGCACAGTCTTGTCCTTTTTAAGTCTCTTATGGAATGCAAACTAGGATAATAGCCTGTAGTTTTACTGAACACTCAGGAACACAGCATTTGGTTTGGCAGAGTTTGGTACCTTTTTCAATACTGAAATGTACTCCACTGTATTGTGGGTTTGCTTCAGTAAGATGTAGAAGGGGAAGGGTGTAAATGGTTAATTGTCACTTAGAGAAAAGTGTAAAATGGGGAAAGCATATTTGTTTTGATCTGTCTGCAGGTTGCAGCTGAGGGGTTAATACTTGTGGTAATATGAATTTACCTGCCTGCAGATTTATAGCCTTCTCTAGCCTTTATTTCTCCTTTCAGAACTTGGTTTTGTTTAATATATAATACATTTTATGAAAAATGGACTAATTCAAGATAGGTATGGATTCTTACATCTCTCATTGTGACTCAGTAATAGATCTTTGTTAGCAGGCCTTTGCAGTTACTCCTAACAAATATGTGTAATCAGTAAGGTTGACTGCAGTGGTGGAAAAATCAGTGATCTGTGAAATGACAGGGTGAGAACAGTTGCTTCCTCAAAAGGAGGAAATAAAATGCTTCCTTCAAAGAGATGAAAATAGACCACCTATCAGAATGAAGCCTTCGTGAGCACTGATCCTGAGCTTCCTTCTTGGTTTAAGAAATGCAAGATACTCTTTTTTGTTTTGCTTGTTTGGTGGGCTGATGGGTCAGTGCTAGGCAGCAGGATTGCTTGGCTCCCTAATACTGAACTGTTTTAAACAGCATCTGTTTCTAACACTCCTCCTGTTTCAATGATCTTGGAATGCTTTGTGTTACCCTGTTTTTGTACATTGAGGACTAATACTGATTTACTGCTGGAAGAAATTTTTTTTTTCCTTGAACAGACACTTTTTAAAAATTTATTTTAGGAACTGATGAATATTCATGACCACTATCAGAAAATGAAGTGTGTCATTTCAGCAGACAAATCCCAGCCAGACAAGGCCCTGAGCTTGATAAAAGATGACTTTGTAGTTACTCTTAAAGACATAACCTTGGAGCATCAGGAATGGCAGCAGAACAGGATGGTGAGTAATAACAACCATTATGCTGTGGCAATTTAGCAGATTGTGTGAGCATGTAAGAGCTGGCTTTCTTGGTGTGATTACCTCTGAGACTGTAAATCTCAGACTGAAGCAGAAGGAACTGCAACAATGGAGACATGGAATGTGCAAAACCTGAGGCAGAGATATGGTATGGAGGAAAGGACTTGTGTGTGCTGCTGCCTCTGTGGTACCATAACCATTGCTGAGAGGTAATCCCTGAAGATGTGGCTTATGGGCAGTGTTAGACTGACCTAATGAAATACCCCTGTAACAATCTTGGGTTAAAGAAAGGCCACAGTGTAAGATCGATGAAGAAAACGGGCCTGTGTGTAAATATTTGTTTTGGTTTTTACAGTTCTTGTGTTTTAACTCTCTTGTATATAACAGATGTTTAAAGGAAAATACTTTTTTCTCCCCTCCCCCCAGAAATTATTCCTCAATGCTAAAGAGACTGATGAAATAGAGAATAAAAAGAAAAAAGAGACTTTGCTGGAATCAGAGGTAAGAAAAGTCAACTAGTTTGCTGCATTGCACAGGCTGTTCATTTTTTGACTTCAGATCACAGGCTAAGCAGTGTAGGTCAAGGCTTGATAGTGTCATAGTAAGTTCTAGGGACAGCTAGTGGGGCTGGTTGGTTTTTCTTGTTTGCTTCTTTGGTTTTGATTTTTAAATCACGTTGTTTTCTGTTCAGCTGTGAGCATTTACTGGTATAATAGCTCTTAGATGCTCAGAATAAAAAGTCCCTCTCAGGTAAGGAAGGAAAAGAGCTGTATTTTCTTGGCCAAAGGCCTTAATGCTTCCTTCTGGAATTTCAACTGAATGCAATATTCATTTTTTTTATCCTACAAAATTGTCTCATCTTATACATGTCTGCCCATTTCAACTTTGAATTTGATTAAGGTGTGAAGTTTCAAATTTGATTTTTCTCCTTCTGGGCTTTGTGACAGTGAAGGCAACAAAAACTATGCTCTGCCTTTTTAATGAAATTTGAATTTTATTTTTTTTCTGTAAGTATCAGTTTGGCAGCATTCTAATTATGTAGAAATAATTCTAGAGTTATAGCTGCAGTGAGATATTGCTCAAGTGATTGTCTGATATGATACTATGTTTCAGTACTGCTATGATGGAATAAGAAAACTTTTTCTGACTGGACTCTTGTTTCTTTGCAGGGTTCTGAAAGAGCAAATGCCCTGGCCAGAATCAAATACAGGTCTTACTCTGCAGTTGCTGAGGTAGGTGTAAAATTTGATGATAGGAACATACTTATTTTTAAAGAACAGTTTTAGGTACCACTTCAATGTAAATGCTGGGTCAGAAATGTATGAGTTAAAATGGCACTCTGTAATTCAGCCTTTGAATGTTCTAGTTTTCCTAACACACTGGGGAAACTCAAAGCTCTTATTATTCTTGTTGGGTTTATGGAAGAGTGCAGATAAGGCCTGTGCCAGGGGGATTTTCATTTACAAGATATCTTTTAATGTCTACACACTGTTTAAGTAGATGGAATTTTAAGGAGATGGTATAAAAATACTTGTGAGTTTAACTGCTCAAATTCCTTGGATCTCAGATACTGGAATCTCAGAAGATGCTTGTGAAAATGGAATCTGGGAGTTTAAATTCAGTTCCAAGTCCTTGAAAACATTGTTTTAATAACTGCTGCTTGAAAATAAATTGCTGATTTGTAATTTTTTTAGCAGGCCTATGAGAAACATCACAACTCTATTTATTGGAATCTCATATTAAAAAATGTGTTATTAAATTAAACAGAGCTCTGGATTTGTGTGACAGTCCAGACTTACATGAATATGCAGTGGTAGTGTTTTCTAGGCACTTAAGCAAAATATGATGATAAAAAGTGACCTGGTGTAGGTTGATAGTAACAGAGAGTGGTTTGGGAATTAATGAATGTGCATTTTAAGTGATACACCCGTTAAATCATAGAAGGGTGTGTTGCCCTGTTAAAACTGAAGAACAGCAACTAGTGAGAACTGTCCCTTCCTCTTTGTCTCCCCTTCTGTCCCTTCTCCACCCTGACATCAAGTTGATGCTTTGGTCCTTGCTGGTTTGTAAGTGACATACAGGAATATGTGTCTCTAGAAATTGCTCTCTTTTTGTGTCATTGGTATGTTTGGGTTCTAGGCTTCCAAATCCAGAAGACATCGTCAAGTAAAATTAGAATCTTCTGAATCAGGGAAGTCTCCAAGCCAAAGTAGAAAGACCAGTGGGAGACCACAGCCAGCAAGGGGAAGAGATACTGCACAAGTCAGAGGTATTTATTTCTCCATTGCACCCATGAACCTGCAGGGACTGCAAAATCTTACCCATTGCTTTGCTAGCTGAGGCAGCTGGGTTAAATCTTGCTGTTGGTCAGTGGAACACATGGGATATTACTTTTCCTAAGGGAATAGTCTTTCTGATAGCCAGCTTTTAAAATTACAGAAGTTGCTCTGCCGTCTAAGCTTTTTGTTTACTCATCGTTTGTTAAAGTTTCAATGAAATAAAGCAGTTTTGAGTTATCTTTATTTTGAAGACAGGGATCTAATTTCAAAGTTCCAAACTGTCTTCTGCCTTGCTTAGCTTCTCCTAGAAAAAAAGTTACTGAGAAAATTAATCCCCCTTAAGAGATGAGCGTTAGGCAGTGTTGCCTTTTCTTGACTTTAAAAAGGTAGATGAAATGTTGAGGAGTAATAAAGGCATTTTGAATTATCTCTGGACTGAATTGGTGGTTAATTTGCTTTAAAATGGTAGTGGTAATTACTTGCTATTGAAGGTTTCTTTAGTGAACTCTTGAAGGTGCTGTGAAATGTAGGTTTCTTTACAGCATCTGACTAGGATGTCAAGAGAGCAGCAAGTGAACAGTCTTTCAACTGCTGGACCAGGGATGTAGAAGCAAAAGAAAAAGCTGACAGTTTTTCTTCAAAATTTGTCTGCAGGTGAAATGCAGGTGGCAAAGGAAACTGTTACTCAGCATATTGGGATGCCAGTAATTACAGAGGAGGACTTGACTGAAGGAGGTACAATGACTGGAATTCTGACAAACCAGTGGCTTGTTTTTTAAGAGCTCTCTGCTGTATTTTCCTGAAACTAGAGCTGGTATTTTGGATCGTGTCTTGCTACCTTGAAAAAGGCTAAAATGAGTTTTTAGCCTGCAAGTTGTTGCATGAAAAGTGAAGCTTTGATTTGCAGCTTTGTTATGGGCACACCATGGCAACAGAGTCATGTTTTTCTACACTATTTTGTTGTATTGTGTTCAGAGTTAAATTGGTCCAGTTAAAATTGGTCCACTCTTCTGTAATACAAGGTTGGCTTTAAAGAGTTCTATTGTGTAGGGAAAAGTGATTTTTTTTTTCTTTTGGTCATTCACCTGATTACAGAAGATGCCTGTTTTAGTAGCTCTGGGAACTTAGGAGGTAAGATTAGCCCTTGCTGCCCTCACCTTTGTTGAGGGGACATAGCAGGTTCCTCTCTAGCCTTAGTTTCAGCTGGGCAGTGTTTCAGGGATTGAGTTCCAGTACATATGTACAGTAGTAGCATCCTCTGCTGTATTGGAAGTTGTCTGACATCACTGGAGGAGGACTTGGAACTACAGCAGAGGAGTGGATGACTCAGGTTACTGGAAATAATGTAATTTTAATTTGGAAGCATTGGTAAAGCAGATTGCTCAAAGCTTATAGTGGAGCTGCTCTGCAGCAGCATCGCATTGAGATGTTAGGGGATCTTGGACTGCTCTTGGACTCAGAAGCTTCAGGGTCTGTTCTCAGTTGCTTGAGGAGAAATAAGAACTATGGAACAGGCACAGTACAAAGAAAATTGCATCCTCTTTATCCTGAGGTCCCTTATTTAGCTGTGCTCTGGGAAGAACCCAGGGCACTGCTTTGCTGTCATGTCTCAAACACAGGAAGTGTTCCTGGGAGAGGAGCTGGCCAGATAAAGGCAGGAATCCCACTGGCAGTCCTAGCAGCTCTAAGGCTGATGGGTCTTGCTTACACAGTGGAAGGCAGGCTTGATAGACCAGAGATACTGGTTCTTAACTTGAAAGAGGGGGCTTTAATTAGGTTATTTAAAAAGGGGGAGCAAAGGGTTAAGTACAACTTCTGTAAAGCTTTAATGACACAGATGAGCATGAGGAGTGTATATTTTGGAGTTAATTTTCATACAAGGGAGGATAATAACTATTAAAATACATTTGTAGTGAGGTAGCATGTTTATATTTGCTCTTTTTAAAAGCAAAAGAGCATCTTGTAGTACTGAAGTGAGATTACATTCTCTGATCACTTTTAGTTGTAGACAGTAGGAATTCATTCAATTTTAAATGGCCAGATTGAAGGTACAGTGGTACATTTAATGTTCTTTATTTCCTTTTCCTTCACTTGTCCACTTGCTGTGGACAAAAATATTTCTAAATCAGGAACATTCTGCATTTCTCAGAATTTTCCAGTAAATTCTGAAGCATTAAAAATACCCATAAGCAATCTCTTCAGATATCTTGTGCTTAATTTTTTGAGTACTCCATTTGTCAACTTCATAGCAAAGTCTTAAAGGGGGCTCATGAGGAGCAGAAAGCTCTCAAGATTGAATAAGTTTTGAAGTACAGTATTCATCAATGGAATTTTAATTGATATTTTGAATGATAGTGTGCTGTAGAATCTAGAAGGATTTTATTTTCATATTTAAAAAAACATGGGTAGAGGAATTGGGAGGGGATCTCAAGAGCTCATCTAATTAATTTCCTTTGCTGGATAAAATTAATTCTACTTGAACAACTCCCATGAGGGAATACAGATTAAAAAGCTTTTCAAAGAAACCCTCTCTCTATTTCCTTTCAGAAGTATCTCTCCCCAAGAGGAAAAGAAGATGTTAGAGGATCCAGTTGGAGAAGCACTAATCTTAATTTTAATGACAGAATGTAAATGTCAGAGGTAACACCAAGTGCTTGTTTTGGATGCCTTTGAACATACAAGAACAGTCCGGGATCAGAACTACAGGTGATGCTGGAATGCTGGCAGTGGTTGGGATGGTTCAAGTGTCTCATGGTCCAGCTCTTGGTGCCTTTTTTCACCTGGTGAATACTTCTTGTGGGAGACCAAGTTGCTGTGTCCTGTCTGAGATGGAAGGAGGAGGTGGTGCCTTGCTGTATTTAGCTTGTACATGGGAGTTATCACTTGAAACTCATGTTGATCTGCAGTGTTGGTTTTGGCTGAAACTGTTAACAGCTCACAAAATATTTGCCTATACAAGACATGTTTGTAATCTTTTGTCTCTGAGCATGAAATGAAGGTTACTGACTGTTGAAAGTTAGTACAATAAATTATTTTTCACGGTTTACTTGCTCCATTTTATAGTGTGTAACTTCACTGTTTATCACAGTTTGATCCCACACTTGTGGAAATAAACTTGGTGATAAGCCTTTTGTTGTACCCTGTCTCCAGCAGATCTGGAATTGTTCTGTATTTGAATGAAGAGATGTAAAGTCTGTTTATTAATTCTGCAGGTGACCCTAAACTGTGCAAGGGGCAGGCAGGAATTCAAAATGATCTTTATGAATTGGAGAGGAGTGGAAGAAGTGGGTGTGGAAACAAACACGAAGCTCAGTACTGAGAACAGGCACAGGATGGGAAAATGATTGCTGGGCAACAGGTGTGGCAGAAAAAAACAAACTGAATCATCAGCTGGGGTATTTTCTGTAAACAATAAAAAGCAGCTGAGTTTGTGTCACTCAGCCCTGAAAGGCTACAGCTTTAAATACCCCTATCTGACCACAACAATTCAAGAAGAATGTGGATAGTTCCTCTCCTTGGAATTTCTCCAGTTGATCATAGCTCTTCTGTCAAGAAAGGCCAGAGGAGCTGAGGTGTCCTTTTCTACAAGAAGAAGCATAAAAGAGAAATTAGAAAGGTTTTGAATATAAAAGGAACCTAAACTGAACGAATGAGTTTGGTAGTATGACTCTCAAAGGCCAAAGGAGTTGAAGTGCTCTTACCGAGAAGAAAAAAAAACATTTTAATGGAAATATAAATGGTTTTACTGTAAAAGGGGTCCATGTTAAATGCTCTGATTGGCAAGGAGGAATGAGCCTAAGTGACAAACAGATTGGATACTGAAAAAGCTCATAAATAAGTGCCAGTGTTTCACTCGACATTGTTAATGAGAAAAGAGGAAACACTTTGTAATAAAGCCAAATCTTACTGTATTGTAAGCTGAACCATCACATACTCAGTTGAATAACCAAAATCTTTACAGTTTAATGAAAAAGTCATTGTTAGTGCAGATCCAATTATTACAGGAATAGAATATTTGTACAAAGAGAAAAAAATCTCTATAGTGGTAAAAATGAAATTAAATTTATCATACATATGATTAGTTTCTACCCTTTTTTTCTGGTTTAGTGTTCACTCTGCACTTCTGGTCCAGAGGTTATTTGGCTTAGTCTGTGGATAGAATATGCCATAGATGGGTCTGCTTAAAAAGACTCCTCTGTAGTTATAAAGGTTTTGGAGGTATCATTTCTGTAAAGTTTGAACAGTTTCATTTCACTGGATTTTCTAACTTGTGCTTCTCAGTTAACAGCACAAACTCACTTGTCTATGCATTTCTGCTCCTGATTTTTGGTAATCAGGTACAAGAGCCATGAGGAGGTCTCAAGGGAAACTTAATGAGACTTTTTTTGGTCAGTTTGGATCCTGTTGGTGATATTGCATTTGTCAGGTACATCAGTTTGGGTGCAGGTGTGCAGACTGATGGAGCAGGGGATGGACAGCAGTGTAGGGTGTAATAGAGGAGCAGTGGAGTTCTGGAATCTCTTCCTGGCTAAGAAAGATACAAATGAAGAGGGAGAGTTCTTTCTACCGGGTGTTGGGACTGCAACTTCAAATTCATCATTTCTTAAGAGTTTCTTCACTTTGGAAGTTGCTTAAGGATGAGTTTTTGCAGCACCAATCCTCTTCTGCTGTTTCTAGGCACCAAGGTAAGTTAGGTCTTCCAGCTACATGGCATTGGGTTCTTGTGTTGAAGGGACACTTGAAAATTACTTTTCTTTTCCATTTCCCTCCAATTTGCAGCTATCTTTCTCAAGGAAGCTAAACATTAAACACAGCTACAAAAACTTAACTTTTTTCTTTCTTGACATGCTCTTTTCAGCTACATTATTTTTCCATGTATATGACATAAGCTTATTTTAACATGTTTAAGGAATATGTTCAATACTGTTCCCTGCAGTGGCACTTTTTCATAACATGGCCATCTTATTTGCCTCTTCTTATATTTTTGAACCATCCCAAGAGCTGAGTAGGGGGTAGAATTTTTCAGAATTTTTAACTCTATGACATGAGCTTTCCCTGCACACACCTCTGGAAATGATTTGCAAGCTTGCATTGGAAGCATGCAAAAGCTTGAGTAGGCACAAAGATGGGTGCATTCAATTAGCAGTTATTTTAATATTGTAGTAATGAAAACAAATGTTCTGTGTTTTGTTTATTAAATTACATAGATGTAAAATGGAAGTTGTGATTAAGAATAAACTTAGAACTGCTGACTGTATGCATGGTAATGTTTCAACACAGTAATCCTGAGAATTTAGAGGCAGCTGTAAGCAGAGTTTCATAACATAATGCTGGTGTAATCTTTAAAAAAAAGGGTAAAAAAAATTAAAAATCCCTTGCTGCAGTCTGATGGGCCATTACAGGGTTTGAAAAACAGGAGAGGGACTTCCTGAAGTGCTTCATTGAGGCAAGCAGCTGTCATTAATAAAACATAACAGTAATTCTGGACTTCCAAATAGTAGTAGTAGACTTACCAGTATATACATTTTCTCCTCATAGTCTGAGTTTCTACAGTAGTTAAAGGCTGCAAGGAAACTTCAGCTGTAACCAGCAGCCTAACTTTCACTTGTGCTGATGGATAGGAATGAGATGACAGTATGTATCTGGATATTGTTACTGTTTTCATACATTAAATAAATGTGTTTTGGCTCAAGGTCCTCTGAGGTGGATACACAACTGACTGAAGAGGTCCATTCATCCTGTAGTAATCACCATTCCTTGTAGCTTTCAAAGCTAAAAGGTGCTCCAAGTGGAGGTTTGAGACAGTGCTGTGCAGTGTTTACAAGCATAATGTGGATGATGAAAAGCAGAATAAACCTAAATCACTTGAAAGTGACATCAGTTTACAGAATCACAGAATCAATTAGGTTGGAAAAGACCTAAGGTCATCGAGTCCAACCTTTGACCATGGCACTAAGGGCCACATTCAGTCTTTTCTTGAACACCTAGAAACTGTTTAAGTGGGAGGCATTTTACAATATAATTTTTATTCTTACAACTAAAGAAATCAACAAGGTCTAATTAAGTAAATACAAGTGCAAAGTCACTTTTACTGTAGGATTTCAAAACAATATTGGATAAACACATCATGGCTGGCTGAGGCAGACCTGATCCTAAAGGACTAAAGGATACCTTGAGGTTTATTCTAGTATTATACCTCCATCTCTTACATAACAGGACCCTATGCAGAGTATTTGCATTCTTGACACACACACGTAGCAAATTCTTCTTATGACACTGATATATTATCCCTTCTTTTCTGGAATGTTCCATTTTGACGTTTATTCTACTTCTGGAGTTGCCCACTCACATTTTACAAAGCTTGCCACATGGACCTGCTTCCTCACCCCAAGTGAGCACACCCCTGGTGTCCTCCAATCTGAATACTTGATTAAGCCAGGTAATGGAATGCTTCCCTCCTCTGTGTGCAGCCCAGCACTTGGGAGTGGGACTGCGGGAACTTCATGAGCTTCACGAAGTTGACAAGTGTGTTAATCTCTGTCTTGCTCCTAGTACTTAGGACTTAGAATCATAAAATATCCTTAGTTGGAAAGGACCTACAAGGTCAAAATCCAACTCCTGGCCCTGCACAGAACTCCAAGAATCACACCATGTGCCTGAGAGCATTGTCCAAATGCTCCTGGAACTGTGTCAGGCTTGGTTCTGTGACCACTGCCCTGGGGATCCTGTTCCAGTGCCCAGCCAGACTCTGGGTGAAGCACTTTTTCCTGATACCCAACACAGACCTCCCCTGACACAACTCCAGGCCGTTCCTTCGGGTCCTGTCACACAAGAGATCAGTGCTTGCCCCTCCACTTCCCCTCATGAGGAAGATGTAGACTGTGATTAGGTCCTCCAGGCTGAAGAGAACAAGTGACCTCAGCTGCTCCTCCTATGGCTTCACCTCCAGACCATCTTTGCAGCCCTTGGGTCAGTGTTTAAGCTGCACCATAGTTTGGCAGCAGTGGAAACATGGAAAGCAAAATTACCTTGCAACAGCTTGAGCTTTCTGTAACAGAGACCAAACTGCTTCTTCTTTAGCCATAGAGATGTAAGCCTGGATATGGACAATAACGGAGGATGTAAGGGCCAGCCATCAGCTGTTGAGGGTTATTGGGGATGGAGAGTAACTTACTTCTTTAGAAAAGAGTTTTGTATGTGTGTTGAAAAGTGTGCTGGCAGTTAAGTCGGAGAGACAGGCTCCGTGCAACCTGCTGAGCAGGTGAGTTTCTGACACAGGGCTGCAAGTTGCCAGTGTCCATCCCAGCGAGGGTGGGGTCGCTGCCTACAGGTCAGCACAGTCCTGGCGACTCCTGAAAAAGAGACGGCACAAAATCCTGGAAAGAGGGGGCGAAATCGGAGTTTTGGGGTGAAGCATCGCAGAGCCCCGGCGCCCCCCTCCCCCGGGAGAGGCAGGGCCGGTCCCTCCCGCAGCCCCGCGGGACCCCCGCGGCAGCGCCCGGCTCCCCCCGCTGCCCGCGCCGGGCGGGGATGATGCGCCGTGCGGGGCCGGCGCGCACCCTCCGCGGGGCCCGGGC
>VXBX01003777.1:1084379-1212407 GCA_013400415.1 Scytalopus superciliaris | reverse complement strand
GGGGGATGCTGAAGGGAGAGGGAGATGCTGAAGGGAGAGGAGGATGCTGACGGAAGAGGGATGCTGCCGGAGCCCCTCGGGGGACGGGCGCGGCAGGTGAAAGCGGGCCCCGCTCCAGCAGCCCTGCCCCTGGGACTGGCGGGGACCCTCTGCTGCGGGGCCCGGCTGGGCAGAAGGAGGGTAGGGGGTCTCTGTCCTCCCTCGGGCCGGCGGCAGGCGATGCCTCCTCGACCCGTCCCGGTGGGTCTCCCAGGGGTGGTGGTGGGGTGTGTTGCTCGTGTGCTCCACACGGAAAGGATGGGTGCAAGTAGGACACTCATTTCAGAGAGAATAAAGGAATAGGAAAGCCTGCTTCTGAGATATTAATGGAGAACAGGTGTTCTTGTAGTCATGGGAGACTTGTCTGGGTCTGGGAGCCTCTGAGTTCTTTGCATATCTGACCAGACTATAATACAAGTGATTTTAGGGATGATTGCTTCCCAGTTTTTGATTGATGAGGTGGTTGATTTGATTGATGGTGTTGTTGACCCATTCTGGCTCAGCTCTTGGTTGTGGCAGTGCTGCTGCTGCACAGAGGCCAGGTATTTCCCTTAATATTTCAGATCACAGCACTGGTGAGTTAAAATCTGAATTGCTGCTGTCAGCCAAGGTCCTGGCAGTCTCCTCCTGATTTACTACAAAAATGACAACTTCAGTGTTTCTTGGAGATTGCCAGGTTCATTTTTCTGTATCTTTTGCCAGGTTTAGGGAAAATAATCATGTGAGTCTTTAAGAGGTGCAATGATAGCATATAACACTGTATAAGCTCTCAGGAACAAAATTCTAGGCTTGTGCTTTTTATTAAAATGATTAGCCTTAATGGGATTTCCAATTTCTCTCTTCCTTTTGTCATTTGGTGATGTTCGTAGGTGTTTGTTGTTCCTTGTTTGCTTTCAAGGCTGTGTCCCTAAGGAAGGGTCATGTCAGGCAAGGCCCAGGCTGATAGATGGAGTCATGGATTCTCCACAATGTGGAATTGTTGGGTGCCTCAAGGTGGCCTTAGGTTTGTTCAGAGTAATAGTACACTTTTACCCAGCAGAATCTGTCCTTTTATGAATCAGATCCTCAAAGCAGGGATCCACATCTAGCAGTTGATTCCTCATCTGTTTGAATATTACTAAATGTTTTGATTGAGAAACAATAACCTGAAATAAAAAAGACCAGAGGGAAGCCTAATGTTAAAATGAATAAGTTGGCATTTCCTGGACTTGGTGTACTTGTATTAAATTCCACTCATATAAACTATGATTTTTATTGAAGTGGGAAAATCTGTATTGTTCTATTATCTTTATATCCAATATACACCTCTACAGATGCCAACCTCTCCTGTAGTGGCACCATGAGCAGAATCGGGGTTTTTTCTTGACTGGGAAGCTTTGACAGGAGCAGGGGCATCCTGATAGCTCAGGTGGTGTTGCCTTCTGTCCTTGTGTCAGAGCTGTTCCTCAGAGAGGGACAAAAAAAAACAGACAGTCTCTCTTCCTCCGTGATTCTGGGCTGCCAAAAGACATGGCAGTGATGACTTGAGGTGATCAGAGATATGTGTTATAGCTGTCTGCTCTGATTTCTGTTGTTAAATAATTCATTGCTCCTGCTGGCTCAAGGATCGGAAGTGAAGGAAATTTGGTTTCCAGTAACTGTGGCTTCTGGTCAATTTGAAATGAGTATAGCTTGGATACAGTTCAGGTCAGTGCTAAAGAGAACTGTGGATCATTTGAACACACTTCTAATGGTTTTAATTAAAGGCCAAGCAGGAGGCTGTTCCCATGTGCTGAAAGACAAGCCAGAGGGAAAGAAGACTGGCCTGGCTGAACAGAGAGCTTTGGCTGGAAGTCAGGGATAAAAGAAGAGTGTACCACCTTTGGAAGAAGGAGCAGACAACTCAGGAGAATGTTGTGAGGTTATGCAAGGGGAAAATTAGAAGGGCCAAAACCCAACTAGAACTTAATCTGACTACTGCTGTAAAAGATAATGTTTCTGTATATACACCAGCAATAAAAGGAGGGCTAAGGAGCATCCCCGTCCTATGGATGTGGAAGGAAATAACATCAAAGGATGAAGAAAAGGCTGAGGTACTTAATGCCCTCTTTACTTCAGTCTTTAATAGTAAGATCAGTTGTTCTCAGGGTACACAGCCCCCTGAGCTGGATGACAGGGATGGGAAGCAGAATGAAACCCCCATAATCCAAGGGGACTCAGCAACCTATTACACCACTTGGACACACACAAGTTTATGGGGGGGATGAGATCCACCCAAGGGTAATGAGTGAGCTGGTGGAAATGCTCACTGAACCACTTTCCATCATTTCCCAGCAGTCCTGATCAACCCAGGAGGTCCCGGGTTACTGGAAGTTAGCAAATGTGATGCCTTTCTAGAGGAAGGGCTGCAAGGTGGATCTGAGGAGCAACAGCTCTGTCAGTCTGACCTTGGTGTCAAGGAGGGTCATGGAGCAAATCACCTTGAGTGCCATCACGTGGCATATACAGGACAGCCAGTGTGGGTTTGACAGGCAGGTGCTGCTTAACTAACCTGATCTCCTTCTAGAGCAAGGTGAACCACTTAGTGGATAAGGAAAAGGCTGTGGATGTTGTCCACATGGACTTTTGTAAAGCATTTGACACTGTTTCTCACAGCTTTTTCCTGGAGAAACTGGCAGCTCATACCTTGGACAGGTGCACTCTTGGCTGGCTAAAATACTCCCCTGGTGGCTGGGCCCAGGGAGTGGTGGTGAATGGTGTTACATCCAGCTGGCAGCTGGTCACAAGTGATGTTCCCCAGGGCTCAGTAATGGGGCCAGTCCTGTTTGGTTTCTTTACTGATGATACAGGTGAGGGGATCAAGTGCACCCTCAGTAACATCCAGGTGAGTGGGAGTGTTGATCTGCGGGAGGGCAGGAAGGCTCTGCAGAGGGATCTGGACAGGCTTGACTGATGAGTTGAAGCCAATTGTGAACTAAGCCAAATGGTGGGTCCTGCACTTGAGTCACAGCAACTTCCTGCAGTGCTACAGGTTGGGGGAAGAGTGGCTGGACACTGCCTCGTGGAAAAGCACCTCAAAGTGCTGGTCAACAGCTGACTGAACATGAGCCAGTGTGTGCCCAGGTGACCAAGAAGGCCAGTGACATCCTATATCAGGAATAGTGTGGCCAACAGGACCAGCGCAGTGACTGTCCCCTGTGCTGGACACTGGTGAGGCTGCACCTCAAATCATGGGGTCAGTTCTGGGCCCCTCACAACAGGAAAGACATTGTGGTGCTAGAGTGACTACAGAGAAGGGAACAAAGCTGGGGAAGGGTCTGGAGCACAAGTTCCATGAGGAGCAGCTGGGGGAGCTGTGGGGGCTCAGCCTGGAGGAGAGGAGGCTCAGAGGACACCTTAGTCCTTTTTACCTCCTGACAGGAGATTGTAGCCAGGTGGGAGTCGGTCTCTTCTCCCAGGTGACAAGTGATAAGACAAGAGGAAATTGCCTCGAGTTGTGCCAGGAGAGGTTTAAACTGGATGTTAGGAAAAATTTATTCACAGAAAGGCTTGTCAAGCCCTGAGACAGGCTGCCCTGGGCAGTGGTGGAGTCACCATCCGTGAAGGGATTTAAAAGGTGTGTAGATGTGGCACTTGGGGACATGGTTTAGTGGTGGCCTTGGCAGTGCTGGTTGGGCTTGTTGATCTCTGAGGCCTTTTCCAACCTAAATGATTTTATGATTCTATGGTATACTCATAGTATGAAGACCATTCTGTATATTTTAAAATCAAAAACCTCTCAAGAGACTATATATAAAAGATGTGACAGTTCAAAGTAGTTTTTAAATACTGGAAATATATTGGCTTCCATTTGGAAGTTGCATCTGGGGTTCTGTTTTCCTCTCTAGCTTCATTTTGATGTAACATTGCTCAAATTCTTGCTAATAATAGACCTGCATCACATCTGGCTGTGTTAAAAGCAAACCTTGAAAAAAAGCCTGCTTTGTGGAAAATATTTGTTGCAATTGCATGTTTCTTTTCTAAATATGTGAAACACAGGCACTTTTGTAAAGAGCTTTTGTTTGTGCTTATGTACCTGTCCCCATGAGAAAACATTCAGATACGTAGTCAGACTTCAAAGTAAATTGGAGAACATTTTAAATCTGTTTCCTTCCTGTTTTGATTCAAGTGGGGGATATTCTCCTGGGATGCTGCCTCTGAGGAGAGTTTGTTTTTCACAAAGATAGGCAACTTCATAAGCCTCGGAGGAGAGGATGGAGAGTGCTTCTTTGAAGAACTGGGCTGCAGTTGTAGAGGTGCAGGCAGCATTCCTTCCTCAACAAAATAAAAGCTAAAGGGCTGCTGGACTTGTGGACCCCAGAGCCAGGCTTTTAAAATTGTTTTTAGAGGTTTGAAGACAAAAGTGAATTACCAAACCGAACATTTTTGAGCTTGCAGGACACCTTAAATCAAAGCTGTCCCCGGAGCCTTGCTGCTGATGGCTGTAGCACTGATTTAATATGCTTAGGTCACTATGAAATGGGTCCTGTTCAGTGCAGACAGGCAATTATGGAGTGTGGTGGGGCGGCTGTGGATGCGCTGGCCCCGTGCTGGGAGCGCTGCGGCAGAGAGAGCGCTGGGAGCTGTGTCAGGGTTTGTGAAATGCAGCTCTGTGGCTTGCCTGTGCTCTAAGTAATGATGCCAGCGCTTCCTGAGGGACCCATCTGCAAGAGCCTGTGATGTTTATTGCCTTCTTGGAGTGTTCTTTTAGTTCCCCGCGCACGTGGGAAACAAGTGTGTTCCATCTGGCCTGGTTAAGTCCTTCCATGGTGCTGTTCAGCTGTAGAGATGAGTCTTATGTAAATAGGAGTAGTCATAATTATCAGAGGAGATTATCTGGAAACATCAGGAGGCTTTATTTTGAAAAGCAGCCTCTTATGTGCCTTAGGTAAGTTGACGTCAGGAACGGCGAGGTTGAGTAGTCATTAAGTTCACATCCCATTTGTAGGATCTATTGTTGACTGCTCTGGTTGTGCACTGAGAAAGTTTGATCAATTATTCAGCAAGGGCTTGAGTCTAATCTGTCTCGAAGCTGGGAAGCCACTAACTCTACGAACTGGTGCAGTTAGTTGCTATTTAGGCACTCAGTCTTTGCACAGACTGTTCTTCATGTAGTTTTGGGAGATGAGCTCCCAACAGGAGGAGAATATAGTTATCAACCATTTATCTGATGTGTGTATGCCCAGCCTATGACAGTGGCTGTAAACAAATCCAATTAGACATGCTTTAATCCATTATGGATACTATGTTAGCTGTGCTGTCTGGAGTGGACTTTTTGGATATCTTCCCTTTTATGAGAAAGATCGATTGGTTTTGTGTTGGAGGGTTAAATAAGTGGGTAAACAGCCAGTTAAAATTGCCAATAGCAACATTGTCCACCAGTGACTGCAGAACTTGGTTAAAGCAGTGAAATGTGACCTTTGTGGAAGTTTTCTCTGTGGGTATGAGATAGACAAGATGCCATTTGTGAAGTCTCAAGAAAAGCATGTCACAGGAGTCAAGATGGAAAGGACTAAGAAGGGAGTTGAAAGGGTAATAGTAGATTGCAAACTGCATAACCATGCAGATATTGACAAAAATTAGGATGATCCCTCTCTGTGAAACCTCAGAGCAAGTTCTGAGACAAGGTTATGTCCTCATTTTGGACAAACAAAATTAGGAGCCGTGGTTTTAGCCATGCTGAAGTTTCAGCTGATTCACAAGATGTAAAACAAGAACAACTGGAAAGGGGTGGCAAGATTTAGAGTGGACAGAAAGATAAGCCTGGACAGAGCTGTGGATAATGAGCAAAAAATAGACTGGAAGTACAATAGAAGGGGGAAAAGAAAGAATAAGTCTTCAGGGAAGCTCAGGGAGATGGGGAGGGCATAGAAGAGGATGGGAAGATCGTGCAAACAAACAATCAGATGTGTGAAAGGAGGGGGTGTTGCATAAGCCAAGAGGGGATATGATTTCAAGAATAAAGTATATGATTGCATCAGAACCAACTGACAGGTTGAGGAGGACATAGTGTTGGCCAAAGAAAGGGTATCAGAAGGGTATCACAGAGCCCACTCTCCATATAAACCCACAAAATTACCCTCATTCCTTCCTCTGCGTGTGGGATCACAGCTGCATCAAATGCCTGTGTGCAGCAGCTGGGTGCCATCTCCTCATTAACTCAGTCCTGATTTCTGGCTTGGAATAAATTGTATGATGTTCCCTGCTGAAAACTGATAGAGCGAGGAGTGCAGGGTCTCCAAGCAAAACTGGGGAAGAGCCAAGATGGAATGGGGCTGGTTTGCTTTCTTAGGGCATCTCACACCATTCTGACCCCTCTGTTTCACAAGTACCTTTCTTGTTTCTCTTGGCCCCTTGCAGGAGGCCTTTAGGGCTGGGACTTTGTTGAGTATCAGTCATAGGTTTGGGTTAAAGGGGGCCTTAAAGATCATCTAATTCCAATTCCCTTGTCAAGGGCAGGGACATCTTCCACTAGATCAGTCCTTGCTCTGGTGCTGGCTTTGAGACTGGCATTTTGTTTCTCCTCCCTGTTTGCCTGTGCTGTTTCTGTAGTTCTCTGTTATGAAATGTGTTATATATGATAATCATTATTATTGCCTATATTATTATGATTGTTATTGAGCTTTTGTGACTCAAAGGCACAAGATACTGGGTACCTTCAAGGAGTAGGAGGGTCAGTCTTTATTAGCCTTCATTGACTTTGATAGGGTTTGAAAACATCTGGAAATTTGCAGATAATGCTTATTTTTACAGCTGGCAAGTGGGTTTTGAGATCACTGTTATTCTAAAAAAAAATACAGGTTTGCAGATTCCAAAACTAGTTATTCTGGTCAAAACTGGAGTTTTGAAACTCCTAAGCCCTTCTTACAAAAATGTGGAATATCAGAACATGGTTCACATCTCAGAAGTGTCTAGAGAGCATATTCAGATAATGTATATAAATTTTAAAAAAAATTCCTCCAAATGTTTCCCATCACATCATTCTGGGAACCAAGTGCTTGAACAGCTGAAACAAAAATGTTTAGTGACTGAACCAAACCCCAGCAATCTCAACACAGATCTACTTAGCCCTCTGTGACATCCCTCTGCAATTGAAAGAAGCGAGTTTTCTAAAAGAACTTATTGTTCTTTGATGTGGTACTTTCCCTTTTCCTAAACATTAGTTCTTCAAGTGTGGGGAGAGGGATTCTGCAGATAGAGGGCATCTGCACAATGCTCATTTCTGCTGGTAATGTGAATTTGGTCACAATATAAACATTTGCACCACTCTTTAAAGGTAATTATTGAAATCTTGAAGTCGTTGTCTGCAGCAAAGAATTTGTAATTATCAGACAATAGCAGGGGGCCATGAAATATTTTCTGTTCTAGAGTGGGTATTTCTTCTCTCTTGTATCCTAGTGACTATTTGGAACTAACATTTTCCATCAATAACTTCTGTTGAAAACACTTAAGAAGCCTTGTTGTCTGAAACCTGTTTTGCATAACATGTCGTGGTTACACTTTGTGCTTAAAAACTTTGAGTCAACCCTGAAGAACAACAAAATCACCATAAAAATCAAACACTAAATATTTCACGTGTGGGAGGGTTTTGTCCTCTTTCTTGTTTTGCAGCATTTGAAATCCTCTCAGTTTGTTTTCAGAGGAGCAGATGAAAGGCAAGAAGGCATCTTTTTCCAATTGCCACAAGGTTTTTTTATAGCAGCTGAGATTCTCATCTTGTAATTTACTTCAGATCTAAGCATTTAGGTAAAATACCTATTAGTGTTTGATGAAAGTGTAGATTTTAGTTGGTGAAGTTGTGATGGTTGCATTTAAAGTCTTTAAAAACCATGCATGCTCCAGGATCAAATGTATAGTTACAAGTTATTTTATTTTCCAGTTGCAAAAACGACTTGAGGATTTCTGTAGCATTGGCAGTGCAGTTACATTCATTGGTCCTCACGGGGATGATACAGATGTGTGGGGAGCCCTGCTGAGAAATTAGTCCAGGAGTTTCTGTTGTTGTGCTTCAAAGTAAATGCTTTTTGAGGTTTCACTGAAGCTGTAATAGATGAGATGTACAAATGCTCACAGCCTTTTACAACAGTGCTTTGGGTTTTGTTCTGCATTTTGAATTACTTGATTTGTCACCTGCCTTTCAGTAAAACATTAACAACTGTTCCCCCCCCTTAGCTTGGATTTTATATGCTTACATATGGTGTATCATAGGCTTGTCAATGGAAGCAGAGTGCATTTCATCCTGAAGTCAAAAGACAGCATATAAACAAATTAAGGTGCATTTCTTTTGCTATAATTTACGTTGGGAAGTTCTTCCATGTTTTTTAAGGCATTCCACAGAGAGGGATCTGTCAGCCTGCACTCTATCCTATTCATGATGCTGTGTATCAAGGTGGGCAACCTGCCTGGCTCCAAGAGCCACGTGTCAATGTTGCCATGCAACTGAACCATATGATGTGCACCTAATGTCATGGAGAGCCTTAGTAAGGGACACTTCATGGGTGGAAAAATAATGATCCCACCTCTCAGTTACAGAGTCTTGACTGTATCTGCTGGTTCCCTCGTTTTAGCTCAAATACCATCAACCTCCAGTCTTTTTCCTTACCCAGGAATCCTGTAACTGGCCACATTATCTGATCTGTCCAAAATGACAGAATGACCAAAGAGTCGTAGTTTAGCAAAGGCAAATAGAAAGTGCTACCCTGAAGGAGGAGTCCTCAAACTGATGGTTGTACTGGCTACGCTGGCACAAATCAATGTGTCCTGGTTTGGTGCTGCTCATGAATTTCCTCTTTATCACTGGGACATGATGTAATAAATTCTGTGCTGTGGAGGTCAGAAAAGGCAAAGGAGACAGGAGATGTGCTGTTCCCTGCCAGCCCTAAAATTGGTTTAGGTGTGTCCAAATCACACAATGGTTTGGGTTTGAACATACTTTGAAGATCATCTTGTTCCACCTCCCTGCCATGGGCAGGGACACTTCACTACACCAGGTTGTTCAGGGCCCCATCCAATCTGGCTTGAACACTTCCAGTGATGGGGCAGCCACAGGTTCTCTGGGGAGCTTATTCCAGTGCCTCACCACCCTCACAATAAAGAATTTCTTCTTCCTATCTAACCTAAACCTACTCTCTTTCAGTTTAGAGCCATTACCTCTTGTCCTATCAAGAGTTATATCCTTCAGGAGCACTTTGTCACATGATGTTGCTCAGCAGCCCTTACCTGTGGAGAGTCACTGAATACCATTTGTGAGTGTTCCCAGCCAAAACCAGGAGATTAATCGTAGGCAGTCCAGGAGTTCTTGAGTTATTTTGGAGCATTAAATCCATGACTAGATGGTTCCAGAGTTGGGGCAATGGAAAACTGGGGTTGTGCTTGGAGTACTCAGTTAAGAGTCAGAAACACTGAAGGAATATTTCCTTCCTAGACACTGCAGCAAGATCTCTGAGGAGCTCTTGTCAGAGAGGAAACAGAGGAGTCACACAGATCAGCCAGGTGTCTCCATGGGAAGCCCTGCAGTCAGCAGCCTGTGTCAATTGCTCTGAGTCAGTCAATATAAAATGTGGAGCAGCACAGAGTGGAGATGTGCCCTTCTCAGGCTCCTGAACTGCTGCCCATGCCCTCAGTGGTTAGCATCAGCAACCACTGGAGCATGGGCAAGAAGTCAAGATTGCCTTACGTTAGGAAACTCACTAATGTACAGTGGAATTCACAGTGGACTTCTGTTCCTTTGCTGTTTCATTTTGGTCCATTGAACATTTAAATGGAGCAGGTTCAGCAGGGTGTACTCAAGGGTTACTGAGCTCTAGGATGACTCCACAGGCCGAGGCACTGTGGATGCTGGGGTTTAGATCTTTCTAAGCAAAATCAGGACTTCCACTCAGGGCTGTCCCACCTTGTAGCCATGGCCATGCAACTGCTGGAGGGAAGGTGCTGCCCACTTGGTCTTACATGGTGCTTCATCTCACGGTAATAGATGAGCTCATCAGGAAACGTAGGCAGAAGTTTCTGTCCTACGGGTTATGAGGAGGATTGGGTATGAAAGAGTTCTGCTGTTTTGGTTAATGCTGTCATGGTTTCTGTGAGCAGGTGGGTGCCTGGGGAATTTTAATGCAAAAAAAATGTCAGATCCCCTAGGATTAGGTGTCAACCGACTGATGATTTTGAGGACTGCAGTCTTGAATTTGGCACCCAAAAATAGGAGGTGCGTGGGACTTTGACGCTGATTTCCTTGGAGAATCAACCCTTTTCTGAGAACTTTGAGATTCTGTTAGCGTTCAGTTCTAGTATGTAAATATTCATTCACTGAATCTCACTCTTTTGCACTGTCACCTGTCCTGTAGCATTTACTGTGTAACTTCAGCTAATGGGATGACAACTGGTTGCACAATGCCTAATAGGGTGAGGAGTGTAAGGCCTGAACTTCACATAGCTTGCAACATGTTTGTACCATGATAATCACAAGGTAGCAGTTGTCTTACCCTCTCTCTTTATTTTTTTTTTGAAACCCACTCCACTTGTTTTAGAATTACTTGAGCTCATCATGAACGTAAAAATAGCTTCTCTATTTACAGAGAACAGATGGTTTTTCTAATGATTTTTTCCTTAAGATTGAATGAATTGTGGTTGAGTCAGAAACTGCCAGCTCATAAACGTATGTTTTGATTAGAGGAGTACTTGATTAGGTTAATTGAGGGTGATTCAACGTGATGTACATTTGGCCAACTTAAAAGCTTTCCAACTTTGTCTTGGAGAGAGGTAATGGTATTTCAGTGTTTGCAATTTGCTCAGTAGTTTCCAAAAACATTGTCTAAGGAGTAACAAAACACTGATAGGACACTGCTGAATTAGTGTAGGGAGCACCACCCATTGTAAAAAAAAACCTCCAAGTAACAAACAAACCAAAAGCAGAAAACAAAAAACAAAAATCCGGTATGTTTTTAGGACAATGTAAATTGGGAATCTGTGCTCAAGTGACATGCAGACATAAACCTTGCATTTTATTATGCTATAGCTAATTATGCTAATCATGGAATAAATTAGGTAGGAATAGAAACATTTAGGTTGGAAAAGATCCTTAAGATCACTGATTCCAACTGTAAGCCTAATAATGCCAAGTCCACCACTAAAAAAATGTCCCCAAGCACCACATTGTGCAAGGTGTGTAGTTTCCCAAGGAGCACACACATGTAAGTCATTGTGTGGGTCTGAGAACAGAGGTGAGCTGCAGTGTGAAATTAAAGAAACGTGGAGCTGTGTGGAAGGCATCCAAGATCTCATTGCAGTCATGGACATCTAGCTGGGACAGTCCATGAAGCCCGGAAAGTGATCCAGCTCTGAAGCAGACTCATAGTGAGTGCTCAGGTGAGTGTCTCTCTGAGCTCCCCACCTGTACTGAGTGGTGATCCAGTGATGGGATCTGGGGTGCCCAGTGCCCACCTACCTGCAGGAGACTGGGTTTTAGCATCTCCACTTTGAACTGAGGTTTGCCCTTGCTGTGACACCCATGTGCCAGCTGCATGCCTGTAGCTCCAAGGAGCTGCTGCTGGAGACACAAAATTCAGCGTATCCAGGTATCTCTGAGGACAGAGTTGCAGGAAAAAGGGTGTGAGTGAAGATGAATAAGCCAAAAGATTGTAACACTTTCAGAAGGACTGGGAAACATTTAGAACGCCAGGATATTTTTGTCCATTCACATCTTGCTCCTGACAGTGACGTCTTTGCAATCATTACTAAACAGCAAACTCCTTCCTGTTTCTGCCTGAGAAGCCTCAGAAGAATGAGCCAAGTTCAAATCCAAACCAAGATAAAGGCAGTTCTGGGGTCCCAGTCTGGAGGGGAGAGGCATGGAGAGCAAGTTGCAGTCAGTTTCTCTTTGGGAAGTCCCTGTGTCATGAGACAGAGCAGGGATTTGATTACACCGAGCCTTTCTAAGCTAAAGAGTTCACAGGGTTGTGTTTGTGACATCCAGGACAATGTACCTTTTGGGAGACAAGTCATCTTTTCTGTCTTTAATAGAAAAGGTGATAGAAGATCCCTGAGCAGGCCCAGTTGCCACACAAGGTGCTTTAATTAGGCCATGGAGTGAGTTTAATGTTCCATAATCTCCATGAAAACTCAAACCTAGTGGGACAGAGCACAACAGAGATGATATGGAGCTTGGGAAAAACAGGCAAACTTCAGAGAATAACCCTAAATCCCCAACTTCTTGACTCTTTTATGATGTTTGCTGGAGAATAAGGAATCATGGTGAC
The DNA here is from genome assembly GCA_013400415.1 of Scytalopus superciliaris. Taxonomy (NCBI): domain Eukaryota; kingdom Metazoa; phylum Chordata; class Aves; order Passeriformes; family Rhinocryptidae; genus Scytalopus; species Scytalopus superciliaris. The sequence continues at coordinate 1,200,099 of VXBX01003777.1, read as the reverse complement.
TCCTGGAGACCTCAGTCCTCTTCCAGATTCTGGTACATAGACAAAAAACCTCCAAAGAGCTGCGACTAAGAAATGGGATGCACAAAATGCCTTGACATTCTCACTGTCATCCAGCAGTTGGTCTGGGCAGCATCCAGGGCCATCTTCTAGAGATGCCTCATTTCCCACAGCTGTGTAAGACTGAATATAAACTCAGATCTCTTTGAGAGGGTCCTGACAATCCTGGTTTTGTAATTCTCAGCATGTCTTTTAGTAACTGGACAGTCATTATTTTATTTCTTTACCCTCAGAATTCCTTATTCCTGCTCTCTTTTCCCCACATGGCCCATGAAGCTGAGACCTTCTTCTCCAGACCTGATCTCACTGTTGATGCAGTGATGCTGAGTGGGTCAGCAGGCCAGCTGCTGGTGGACAGCAGGAGGCTGGCTCAGCCACATCTCTGTGTTCTTCCCAGGGTACTTTGTGTGTACACACCTTCAGGCACAGATGAATTTTGTTTGAAATGAATCATCTCCCACAGCATTTGTGTAGTTTGATGTGGGCAATGACAAATCAAACAAAGCAGGTTCTATCCTTATTTTATCCCCTTTTTGTGAGCAAAATCATGCATTTCAAAACAGGAAGGCAGACATCACCTGTTGGGACAGTACATGGGCTACTCAGGTGCATAACTAGTAGGGGTGAAGCAGGAGGTCTGGAATGATGTGTAGAAGATGCTCTACCAATCCCAGTGCAGAGGGATGAAATGGATCAGCCCTCCTCCTGCTACAAGGGCAATGCAAATGTGTGCATGTGGTTGTTAGGACATAGTACCAGTGGAAGACTCTTGCTGTACTTATGATATATTAGGGTAAAGATCTTTTCTGTCCTCTCGTGGATCATGAATGGCAAAACCGATGGTGGATATGTATATATGGTTACGAGCTGTGTTGGAGGATCTTTCATTCTGCATTTGAGAGAAAGGAACTAAAACCAATTCAAAAGCAAAGCAAAGCACTCAGAGGAGCAATATCCATCTTTCTCTAGCACTGTGTGAGGTTTGAACACAGCAGGTCTGAGTGCAGCGATTTTTCATCTTGAAAGGAGTCAGGTAGATTCTTCATCCTGTGATCTGAATTACAGGAATAGTTCTGGCGTTTGGGAAAGGAGCAAGTAAGGAAAAAAAATATAATATTTCTTTTTCTGTCTGCTAACATCTTTATTTCTGTAGAAGATAGAAGTACTGATATTGAGAGCCCTTCCTAAAATGCAATACCTTACTTCATAGATGTGCTTTTCTAAATAGAGGTGTGGTCAGATGACAAAGTAACATGAGAACCACTTGAAGAGTCTAAATCTGCATTCTTGTCTTAATTGTTGGCCGTGCGTCAGATCTTGTAGACAGCACTCCCCTCTGTGGTGTCTTTAGAGCCAATTTTGTAAGAATTTGTGTCTAGATGCTGGAAAGAGAAAGTGAGAGAGGCTCTAGAGGGCAGTGCAGCACTCCTGTGATGGGTGGGAGTGCCTTCAGGGTTGTTTCACAGGAATCTTGCTCTGAAGGAAGATTGCTTAAAATATTTTAAAGTAATACAGAATTAAGTAGATGTTTTTTATTATTTCACAACAAGTTTTGGTTGATGAATTTTTTTGCACCAAGCAGGTTTGGCCCTCTTTTTGGAGAAGCTTTGAGCATTAGACTGGCTGTACTCATGTTGGAAAGGTTTTAATATCTTGAAATAAAACTTTTAAGATATCAGTGTATCATTTAATGCAACAAACAAACCCAAATTCATCCTTCCTGTGCATCTAGCAACATCCACTAAAGAACTGCTCGTTTTCACATTGTTTTCCCCCTCTTCCAGGGCAGTCTTATAATGTAACATATCCTCTGACTGGAGGTGCTCCTGTTTCCCTTGTAGAGAGATAAATCAATAAATCATCGTGTCAGCAGAGCACAGCTTGAAGCAAAATTTCCCTGTGCTGGAAGGTTTAGAATTAATTTTAGGTGAGAGCTTAGATGTGCCATACACACACGTCTACCAGTAATGTTACAGGGCTGCATTGAGAATGACAGGGTGGTGATTCAGTGTGTCAACCTGCTCTTCAGGATGTCGAGCTACAACCTGGAGGCTCGCTGATGCTGTTCGAAGGGGTTGGTAGCTCCTTGCTGCCTGATAAACATCTTACGTGCAGCAGGCTGATTGTCTAATGAGAATTTGGCATGGATTTTTGCTGTATGTGAGAGTTCATTTCTCCTGTCTGTGACCTCACACATCTCTGCAAAGGGAACCAAACCCCAGGTCTGTGGAGCCTGTTGTCCTCTGAGCACTTGCTTGCTGTGAGTAAAACTGAGGAATTGCACTCAGATGGCTCCACTTCCCTTTGGAAAGGTGCACATGCCTGTGCACACACGCACTCATCTCCAAGGGTGTTCTGAAGGGAATGTTTGCGTTGCACAACCCTCTTCCCCTGGCAGCTCTGAAGCAAATAACAGGCACATAAAGTAACATCTGCTGTTTACAGCCATCATCAAGGCTTGTGGCTTCGTCTTCACTGTCCTTCCACAGGAAGGTGCATGTACTGGGAGTGTGCACAGTCAGGAGGGCATTCACATTGCCTGCATTCAGACAGGCATTGAGGAATCAGTCCTGAAACCCAACAGGGAGGTGCTTGAGCAAGGGTTGTGCTACCAACATCCCCCTGTAAGTCAGTGTGTGATAGATTTCTATTAACTTTCACAGTAGCAGTGCTTCTTCCAAATTAAAATTGGCTGCCTTTCACAGCAGGAAAGAGAAGATTATTCCAAATAGTTGCTCTGGGTGTATGCAAGAATCTCTATGTGGGCTCAGCATTTAACAACTGATACTTTTGAAATACATATTTGTTTGTTTTCTAAGTAGAGTACATCTTGTTCATCTGTGCAAATTAGAGATGATGATAGGAAAGAAGAGCTGGGGATAACAGAGCCAGGACTTTACATAACTGAGGTGGAAAAATAAGATGCAACCTGCTCTCATTTCCACTTGAGAGACAGAGAATTGCTTATACATACTTCCATAATAATTTCTTTTTTAATCAAAGAGTGTTTCCCCTCTCACTTCTATCTGCTTTCTTTATTTTCTTCAGTTCTGTCTTTAAAAAAAAATATTTGAACCTATAAATGCCACACTTGTGCCATGGCTTATTTCTCCTGTTGCAACAATACCCACTCACCATCTCTTGAGTTTTTGAAAGCTACTAGTGGCTTAAGGTTGGTGGCATCTTGTTGCAAAAGGGGGCTGTTTTAATGAGGGCATCACAGACTATTTAAGGGCATTCTCCTGCTCCTCTGCTCTCCACAGGGCGGTGCAGTGTCAACAGAGAACAAACCTTGGCTCCAGCCACCGTGTGATGATGTGTCTCAGGCCTTCAGATCCTGCTGTGGAGTGCAGGTGTGCAGCATTTGGATTGATTGACCCCCCTCCAGGAAGTGTGGAACATTTTTCAGAGCTGGAGGTGATGTTGTTTGTCCAGGTGAATTGAACAAACTGCCTGTCAGAACACCCTGGTTTTCAGACACCAAAATGTAGTGTTGTCATGTAGGAGACCTATTGGTACCAGACTTTGTGGATCAGATTGACTGCTGCCTGATGAATGTTGCATAGGTATTACTGTAGTAGAGATTACTGTTAATTTGTTTGTACCAATTAATTTCCCTATGTGTTTTCTAATTAAATAAGGTATGACTGTAAAGTGGATTAACTGAATGATGCCAAATCCCTGTCTACACACTCTGCTTCTGAATGAACCTTGTTAGTTCCTATATGGTTTAAAACTGGGCCGTGTGTGCTGTCTTACTTGATTTAGATTAAAGACTATGAAGTCAGCTTAATTTCATACTGTTATTATTTAAAGCTGCTTTGATTTTTTGAAGAAGAGAGCCAAAGGGCTTAATGTCATTGAACTGATATGCTGCAAGTTCTTCTCTTTAGCACTTCTTTCCTGTGCATGCTCTACAACCCCTTTAAAATAAGGGACCTCTTTTCTGTACACACTGCTTGATGTTCTCACACCATTCCTTTGACTGCCTGATGCTCCAGCTGTTCAGAAGTGGATGAATAATAGGGGTGGGGGAAGGAGGGAATAATATTTTTTCCTTAAAATTTGAGTCAAAATATGGTTGTCAGTTTTTAAACACAGTGGTGCTCTTTATATCCCTTTTTCCCTTGAGTGATTTGGCCTCCTGTTAATGGGGGTGATCTGCAGTGAACTTGGCTGAATTCTGCCTGTTTTTGACAGCAAGAGATAAAAACCCCAGCACCCTCTAAGGAAAAGTTAAGAATCTTAAAATAGATTCAGTATAAACAGTGCCTGGGCACACAAAAAGGTTAATTGTTGTACTGAGAGGTAGTTCTACTTCACTCAGCTGGGCCAGTTGGGAACTTAAGAATCAAACATGATTACTCTGGGCTCTAAAGCTTCTGCTGGTGTCACTGCTTTTGTAGTTCTTGCTCTTGCAACCAGCAGAGAGAATGATGACCATTTGGAGTTTAATATTCTCTCTGTTTATATACTCTTTTAAAGGTGTGCTGGATTTGATGTAACCATCACAGCTCCTTGACACTGCTGGAATTAGCTTCTACACTGGAAGATCTTACCAAGGTTTTAAAATGAAATGCAGGTCCCTTGAACTAGTTGTGAAGGCTGTTCCTCAGCTGCTGGGGCTACAGGCATGTGTCAGCTTCAGACAGAATCTGGGCAAACACCTGAAATGGAAAGGCAGAGTTGACAGCAGTGCTAGGGAAGGTGCAGCACTCTCCTGTGTGGTTTTGCTCAACACACTTGTTTCTCAAATAATGCTGGTTTAGTGCCGAGTGAAACTCTTTTCTGTCTTATTTGTGAGAAAGGAAGCATCAAGTCATGTGTCAGTCATAGTGTGGCAGGAAAACTCCTTTTCACTGCTGAACTGATGACAGGGGGGAGAGAGAGAATTGATGCTGAGGATGGGAAGACTGTACCTCCTGGGAGGTCTTTGGGTGGTGGATCCTTTTCCAGGGGGAACAGACTCATGGGTGCTCTGCTGGGATGGTGTGAATTGCTGCTGCTACAAGTAGAAAGTGCAAGACAGGGACGGGGGTGGGCGTCACGAACGTAAATCACTCGGAGACTTGACAAGTCTGTTGCAGTTTTGCCAAGATAAAAGGGCTGGTTCCTGGCTCATCCCCTGAACCTGTCTGGCAGTAGCATGGAGTATGGGATCCACAAGGGATCGTGGTGTGGTCTAGACAATTGCTATAACAGGAGTTTGCAGGTACTTCAGTGTGTGCCTGCTCTGGAGTTTAATGTAGTCATCGCTAGCCTGGTGTGTGGGAGTGGGAAGAGACAGAAGGACCAGCCTGGCACACTGGCAGAAGGTGGATGTAGGACCCATCCTTGAAGCACTGGCAAACAAGGAGGGATAATGAGGTTTTCCAGTCTGTCCCTGGGGCTGCAGAGGGAAGCTTGACTGCAGTGGTTAAAAGTAAGATCTGTCTATCCAGCATCTTGTCTCTGACAGCAGGAAGTGTCTGGTAGGAGCACAGGAGTGGGACTGACATGAGAGCTGCTTCTCCTCCCATGATTTCTCCCAGCTTTCACAATTCACAGTTCAGGTCCCATCCCCAGCCAAAGGTTGGGTGTCTCTGCTGCAGACTCCCACCGTGTTGCTTCACCAGGGTGCAGAGATGCAAACTTCAGGCAGGTAAGGTCACACTGCTTTCCTGTAAATGGCAGGCATGTGCGAAGTGTAATGGATAATTCCATGATGTCAACGACCAAAAGCAAACGTCTTGCAGGGCGTAATTGGTTTCTCTATAGTGTCAAGCGCTTTTATGTGTTCAGCATAAATATCTTTGCATTGATTGTGAGAAGGAGATAAAAATCAATGATTTACAGCACTGAAGTGCTTAGAACATGACATTAAAATGACTCTGGAAGACTTAGCTCATAGGGGACATAGTAAATACTCAAGAGGTACAGGAAATGAAGAGACTCTTCCCAAGTCCTGAAACCAAGCAATAAATTTAATACAGTCTGTGTTTCTCCACCTAATGGATTTTAGTACTGGCTTTGCTTTTGTAGAGTTACTCTCTTTTTTTGTTGTTTAGTTGTGGTTATTTCTCACTCTTATTTGTTCAGATGTTTAGGACCCCAGGCTAAGCAGAGGCATTATTTTTTTGTGAGGAAACTCTGGCTTGAACAAAGTGGGAACCAAATCCTATTTTGGCTGGCTTTGTACACCAAGCAGTAGGAGGGTGTCTTGACCTATAAGTGCTGAGGAGCACAGATAATCATAGAAAATAAAGCTGCACAGGGCCACAGGTCCGTTCCCTTGCTCCACACCCAGATGAACCATATCTAACTCACTCCTGACAGGTTTTCTTGCTTCAATTTAAGCGTCGTATCTAATAGATACAAAGACCAGATAATCCCCTGTCTATCCACAGTGACTTTTTATTTCCCCTTTCTTTATATCTCCTTGTGTCTCATGTTTCCCACAACCTTTCTTTTTGTTTTGTGTGTTTTGTTTTGTTTTTTTTTTAATGGGCATTTAAGCTTGTCCCTTCCTTTACTCCCAATAAGCTATCAGACACCAGATGCAGAATGCAGCAGTACTGAGAAAAGAGGAAGAATTGCTTCTTGTGCCTCATGCAGGGATGGTCACAGCTCCATACTGCCAAAGGCAAAGGCAACCAACTCTGTGGGATGGCCCCATGTAAAGATTCACCTCAGTGGAAGAGCAAGAATGTGCAGCCCAGCAGCGTCAGCTGGACAAGGCGCTGGTGTCCCTTGGCTGTCAGTGCACTGTAGTTGCAGGGGACTCTTTGTGGATGAAAGGGTGAGATCCCAGGTGAGTTTACAGGCTTTCCATGCTGTCCTGCAAAATAATCCTTGGCAAGGATACTTAGCTGGACATCTCTGCCAGAGCGAGACTGTCTCCACTACTTGTGCAAACTGGCTTGCAGGCAGCTGAAATCTCTGCTGCATTGTCTGATACAGTGCCACACGTGAAGCAAACAGACAGCACAGCAATCTCTTGATCCTCTCTTGCAGAGAGTGTTCCACGTCAGGAAATGTCAGGCCAGGGGTCCCTTGTTAGAGCTCTGCTGCAGCTGAAGGCTCTTGCCTAGAAGAGCTTTTGATTCCCAGTACTGCCCCAAGACTAATGTATTCACTCTACACAAGTTTTTTTTGCAAGCATGATCATCTTGAGGCTCATCTGTTTTTCTATGGTGATCCTTTCACATCCACCTTCTTTTCATATGAGTGAGTTTGACTCCTCTAGGGCTGGAGGATAAGACAGAATTGTAATGGTTTTTGATGGAAGTACTATATCCTATTTTTGTATTAATCAGGAAAATCCTAAATGCCTTTCATTGCTGTCAGCAACTTGTGTGATGAGCTGTTCCCTGGAGAGGATAAATGCTCTGGGCTTCCTGAGGACTTGCAGCCCCTTGTCTGAGAGTCTCAACTTGAGTTTGGGCTTTAAAGTAGAAGAAAAAAATGCCAAATTAAGCGTGAAGGATTCCAGATTTGCCTGGTGTAGGACGCCACATGGTGAGGTGTGCAACTGGATTGCTGGTCTGTTTAGATGAAAGTCAGATGTTGTGTGCTTGCATTTATGTGAGGGATACAAAGCAGGATGTCCCTGAAATACTCTGCTGGCATTGTGCCTCAATATTAGCAAAAGACAGCATAGGGCTTTACTCTGTTCTTGAAACATCTGTAAGCAACAAGGGCAGGAAATCCTGAAGGGAATTGTCAGTGATGTTTTCAAGAATTTGCACTATGATGGCATGCAGCTACCTGCAGACACTGTGTAAAACGTCAGCTAGATCGAGTGTCACTTTCTTCCTCAAACCTAAAACGAGGAAGGAAAAACTGCTGGCTCAGGACTTTCTGCCTCTTCAGTGCACAGGTCTAGTTTGACTTTGGCTGCCTGCTTTAATTGCTGTTTAATGAAAAAGCTGTAAAAAGCCTGTGGAACAGCCAATAAATCATTAACATATATAGAAAATTAAAAAAGCGTGTGCGTTCCTAAAGTGACATGACAACAACAGGGAATTTGGTGACCTGAGATCTTCTGACCTTTTTCCCCCAAAATCTCAACAGGAGCTCCTGTTTTTGCACCTGTCTGTTGTCAGAATTGATGAATTCTGTCTCACCATCTCCTCAGCCACGGGTTGCCTTTGAATCCAGTCCAGGCCAGCTCCTCTGCCAGGCAGACTGGTGTGGGTGGTGCTGACTGTACACTCTATCCAGCACTGCCAGTAAATTGCTGCCCTAGGGTGAGGCCAGGAATACTTTTATTGTTAATTTTTTTAAGGGACAAGTCTACTGCTGAATGGGGGATAGAAACATGCTTCGAACTGAAATACTTAACACTGCTTGATCACGGAAATATGGATTACATTGTCTAAATTCCAGGATAGAGTGAAAGGTGCTAATGGTACCTCTTCATTAACCTAATCCTTCAGATTGGCACATTAGTTCCTGGTTTCTGTCTCTGCCACCAGTGGTGGTGTGTGGTTTGTGTTTTATTCCTTTCCAATTGTGCCTGCAAGCTCCCAGCACAGGGGCAGAGGAAGGTGCTGTATGGGGACTCCGTGAAGCACCCTCACCTGTGGTTATCATTTTAGCAAAATTTGGTTTATTAAAGTATTTGCATTCATTTGTCACACAACTCCTGGTAAACCAAGTGAATCTGTCCATGACAAGGCTGCCTCCTCTGTGCCCATTTTGGCTACCTGACTCTTACCTGGGGTGTGGAGCTCTGGTTTCTGAACTGCTCCTGCAGACAGGATGACTGGATTAGCTGTGTTGAGTTGTTTATACCGCCAAACCCATGAAAGATGTAAGGGCAAAAAACAATTTTGAACAAACTATTGATAATATCTGTTGTTGGGTGATTAAACCTATTTTTCTCCTCCCTTAGTTCTGCTTCTCTTCCTGTGCCTTTCCCATTGCTCTTCCTACTCTGTGGTTTGGCAGAGAGTGATGCAGGATCACTGGGTGGAATAAATTTATGACAGTTTGAAATGCAGTTTAAGTGGTCTGACCATGTGGTTGCCACTGGTGAAGTAAAATCAGACAACAGAGACCTTGTGCTGGATGGGCATTTGCCATGCCATGAGCTACCCCAGCCTGCATTATCCAGCCACTGCTTATTTTACACTTGGATTGCCAAGTGCCAGTCCAGCTCACCAATATCTGTGCTGAGTCCACATATTAATTATCAGGTCAAGGGATGATCAGACAGGGCCATGGCTCTGATGGGTTGCAGGTGTCTGTCTACTTCCATTAGGTTCTGTCTACTTCCATCCCAGCCAGTTCAAGACTGGGAAGGTGATGGCTGTGCAGGCAGCTGGAAGGCCATATTGACTGTTAGGAGGAGTGTAGATGTGTTGAGGGATGGGTGGATACCTTCTGCCTGCTGTCCAGGTACAGATCCTTGGCAGAAGTGGTGTGGACGCTGCATTGGGTTGACTTAGTTGATTTAATGGGAAAAGAGGAAGAAATTCTTTATCCTGTACTCCATTTTCACTGTTGCCTGTCGTCATCTGCTGCTCACTCCTCATGTCTTTTGTAAGGCTGGAGCAAACCGTAAGCTCTGTAGTGCTTTCCCTTCTCCCTCTCCTGCATGCCCTTGTAAGAACCCCAGAGAGGGAGAATCACTGTGCAAGCATGCAGCACTGACTGGGAACATCTGTTCAAGCAAAAGAATAAGCAGAAGTAATAATTTTTGCAAAGCTGCTGAGGATTTGAGAGAACAGGAGTGATGGATGAGGACTTTGCCGTCGGTGGCCGAGTGGTGGGCTGCGTGTGGTGCTGTGCACTGGGGTGTTGCTGCCCCAGGCAGAGCAGCTCCAGCAGCAGCAGGCAGGGCAGGAAGCATTCCCCGTGGGGACAGCTCTCCTGGCTGTCTTTGCAGACCTGGGAAAGCGGGGGAGGAAGCGGAACCGGCGTCTGTCCCGGTTGCCTGCCAGCACCTGCCAAGGGCAGAGGCAGCACAGATGCTGCTGGTTGAGGGCATCTGCCTTGGAAGGGCACAGAGATCCTGTGCAGGGAGTCAGCATCCACCGAGCCTGTCTGGAGGAAACGAGGTTAGCAGAAACAGAAGTTTCTACAGCATGCCTACCAAGTGACGGCTCAAGTTGGCCCAGGATGCTGGAAACCACTTTTTAGCCTGGGCACTCCTCCATCTCCATCTCCATCCAATCTGTGCAGCAACCAGCCATGTTAAGGAGCAGGAATGTGACTTTCCCTGGACCTGTCTTGTAGAAGATAAAGCACCATATGGAAGCTGATGGCTCAACCTTACTGCAAAACGTATCTAAAGAGAGAGAGGAAACACAAGGCCCACATCTTTAGAGATAAAGGAGTGTGTGTGGGTGCCATTTCCTCAGCAACTGAAGCTGTTGCAGTGCCTCATGTATCTGTGGCTTCAGTCTCTCTGCAACAGCACTTCTGCTAAGGGGACAGTTGGGAAGAACTTTTGCTCCATAATAAATTTTCAAGGGAGGTCAGATATGAAATCAGAATGTTTTTTTTTTTTTTCTTTATTTCTTGTTTTGTCAGCTGATTTTTTCAGATTTGATGTTTTTGATTTTGTCCATGAGATTTCTGCTTTGATTTCTTGCAGTGCATTCTTGATATATCCTCAGGTTTTTCTATTCTTGTTTTTTAAAAATTTTATCACTCTCTCTTCTTTCCTGTGTAATGTTTTATTGTAATCTCCCCTCCTATTTTGCAGTACCTGAATTTGAGGCTTTTTAGTTGTCTAACATAGAATGTTTTCTGCAGGAAGGAATCTGTGGGAAGTATGGGCACTTAGAACTTACAAAAATTGAGTCTCCAGGAGGACAGACAGAAATTAAAGTGCTTTTAAGTCTGGAGAAATTCTAGAAAATGTTTATTCCCTCTCTACTTGTCTTTCTATGATTTGCAAGATTGTGGTAATCCAACTATGGAAGGTAGCTGTGCCCACAGTGAAGGGATGGTCATCACTTTTTGTACTCTTGCAATTCAGAATGACAATCCACATCATTAAAACTCAGTGCACGTGTACTTGATATTAAACAAATTGGATAGCTCTGAGATTGCTTATTTCTTCCAGGGATACAAGGATGGATTGAGCCAAAGCAGTTTGCAGCCCGGCGTGTCTCAGCGCAAGGCTGTTAATGACGCATCCTAGAAACACAGAGCATCAGCAAGTCCTTTGTACTTCGCTAATATTTTTCCTGCAGTAACGTGAGAGCAATTACAGCTTGGAAGGATGGAAGCTGGAAGGCTGGAGGAGATGAAAAAATTCAAAGGGAAAGACAGGATTTCATGAAGTGAAGGCAGGGAGTGTATGGGGGTGGGTGAGGGAGGAAGCATCTGTAAATAGCTGGCACTGACAGCTGCTTTTGCAATATATGGGAATCTGGGAAGAGAGAGGTGGAACAGCTGCAATTGTGTGTATGGTTTATGGAAAGAAGAGGGCAATGTGCAACTTGTGAGGGAAGGAGCAAAAAGAGCAGAGCTAAGCAGGAATCCGTGGAAGGGATGAGGGAAAGTGGAGCAAAACCAGAGCAAAGTTGGGGAAGAAAGAGATTAATTCAAAGAGATTTTCAGGAACGGGTATAAACTGTAGTTCAGCTGATGTAAGATTCACTGTCTTGTCAGGGACTGCCAGGGAGAGGAAATTGCCATTGCCGCCTGCCTGCTGTTCCAGCCTGTCCTCCCTCTCCCTGTTTTATCTTTTGATTTATCGTAATAAGAAATTGGCCTTCCTAAGAGCAGGTCATGAGACTCAGCCGAGGGATTAAAGCCAAGTCTCTGACCTCTGAGCATATTGTAATGCTTGTGAGCCATTGACTCATCCTCTGTATTGGCAGGTTGATGGATTCCTAACTAGGTTGTTAGTGGCATCTCAGTGTTGCTGCCTGAGATGTGCCTTTTGTGTTTAAACTCTGACTTAGAGAAACAAGTTCATTTCAGGCTCTTTGTGTTTCTCTCCTCCTCCTTTTCACAGCTTTTACTTCTTTAAATGTAGACTTCTTTTGACAGATCATCTCCATGGTAACTAACAGGACTGGGCTGCCTACAGAAATTGTAGTAATAAAGTGGTTGGTTTTTACACATGATGAAAAGATGATGAAGCACAATGATAGGTGATAAAGACACAGGTAATTGCTCTAGAATAATATTGCTGCCAAGAAGATGACTGAACTCCCACACAGAAGATGAACAGATGGTGTATTTATTGAAATTCATAGGCTGAGGGAAGAAAAATGTAATTGATGGCTGTGTAGGTTTTGTTTCAGTTTACTATGTGCTGAGCAGAGCCAGCAGAGCTGCGTGCCGGCAGATGGAGCCCGTATGCAGAGCCACTGTGTTTTCTCACTGGAGATCAGAATTCCAATCAGAGCCATAAAAGCAGCAGAACTGCTAATTGCTCTGATGCACTTTGCTGTTTTAGATCTGTCACACAGCCCTGGTTTATTTTAAAAAGGGTGTAACACTTTTGTAAGAGCAAGAGCAGTGGTGGTAAATTACACCAGCATACCAGGAACGTCTAAGTAGAACGTGGAAAAGTGAAAACTTGCAAAATTTGTGTTCAGGACAAGTTTTCCAAGCCCAGGTGTGTGTCTATGTCAGTAAATGGCAGCTGTAGCTTGTTTGCTAACCTGGTTGCTGGTCTTCTGGTATGGCAGGTCTGCTGTGCAGAATCCATGGGAAGGCAAGGGCAGGATGTTTTCGTCAGCTGCTTTCTCTGAGTTTTCATGTATGAGATAAAATTGGTGAATATGATGTTGAGGCTTTAGTGAAAATGTTGCCTGACTGTGTATGGCTCTGGTTTGAATGATCCCCAACACAAGAAAGATGTTGACCTGTTGCAAGAAGTCCAGACGAGGCCACAAAGTTCATCACAAAGCTAGAACAGTTCTCCTGTGAAAACAGGCTGTTCAGCCTGGAGAAGAGAAGGCTCTGGGGAGACCTTAGGAGCATGTTTGAGTAGCTAAAGGAGCTACAAGAAGGCTGGAAAGGGACTTTTCACAAGGGCATGGAGTGATGGGATAAAGGGGGATGAATTTTAACAGAAGGAGAGTAGGTTTAGATTAGGTATTAGGAAGAAATTCTTTCCTATATGGATGGTGAGGCCCTGGCACAGGTTTTCCAGAGAAGTTGTGGACTCCCCATCCCTGGAAGTGTTCAAGCGGGCTGGGGCTGTGAGTAACCTGGTCTAACAGAAGGCTCCATGCCCAAGGCAGGGGGTTGGAATTAGATGATCTTTAAGTTCCCTTCCAACCAAACCCATTCTATGATTCTGTGGCTACATTGCTGCTTTGTGTCCTGAGTGTGAAGTGCTGTGGTATCCCCTGCCACAGGGCTTGGTTCCCAATAAGATCACTTCAATGCTGTCAGAAAAACATAAATGTCCATGGGAATCAGTCTCTGAAAGGTCTTTCTCTGAGAGGTACAAATAACCCTACTTAAAACAAGGAGTTGTTGCTCTGGAGCATAAAGATTTTTCTGTATGCATAACAAACGCTAAGTGTTGGGAGAAACACTGTTGGGAGGAACTGTTTGAGCTGAAGTGTTGGTGGCAGGTTGCTGCCTTTCCTGAGGCTCCTCTGTGTTCAGCAGCTTTATGATCCCTGCTGTGCCCCTGCTAGCTCCCATAGTATTGTGATTTATTGGTGATAATGTCTGGGTGCTGTTTAGTACATCATATGATTCTCTCTTCCTCTGCAGCCTGGTGCTCCTTTATTGATTGTATAACTCATTTTCTCATCAAGTTCTGTAAGGAAACCACTTCCCACTTGGGTTTACATTCAGCTGCACCTACTCACATGTTGTCTACATTTGTAGCTCTTGCATGCAAGGAGCTTTGAGAAGGCGTATAAATAAAAGAAGAAATAGGTTCTTTGTCTTATCATAATAGTGTTAATGAGAATGAAAATAAATATGCAGGTACTATAGAAAAGACTCTCTCTTTGGGACACTTTGCCTTAGTGAGGAAAGTAAAAGTTGAGGGTTCGTCACTTAATAGTGTTTGTGTCAAATTCACCCCTCTTTTTATTCCTTCCTTCCAGATTGGCAGAGCCCCCACAGCTTTTGTGGCACCTGAAAAATCTGATTTGCATGCAAATTGCTCCGGTTTAGGTTGAAACATTTCTGACATTCTTCTTTCAAACTTCTTTTTCCTGCAGAAAATGAGGGGTAGAAAAAGTTACTTAAGTGATACACCTTCTTCATACAAGATTAAACAGAATTGCACTGGGTGTGGAAAAATGTACTTTTTTGAGACCTGTCAGCCAGCCAACACACAAGCATTAAGTTAGAGATGCCAGAGAGATGTACTATATAATAAAAGAGAGAATAGGAAAGGAAGAGTGTGAATCTGAGGACTGAAAGGAAACTGACCTACCAGTTATATTTGAGCAGTTACTCGAGCGGATGAAGCCTGGCTGGAGTCTTATTAACCCAGCCTGGTGACTGTCATTGTGGTGACTGGTTCCTAAGGAGCCTCCTGGTTTATTTTCAGTGCTGGTCATCCCTGTTGCTATATCCAGACACCTGAGAGGCCCTGCAGACCTTGCTGGCGTACCTGGCAGGGTCCAAGAGACCCAGGCAGCCTGGTGGAGCTCTCTGGAGAAGGTGGTCGAGGACATCCTTCAAAGGATAAGCCATGCTTGAGGCAAAGCATTGGATTTGTTAGCTTGAACACAGCTTTGTCAGGTGCTTGGTGGCCTGGGTGCTGCCAGCTTCTCTGTCAGCCTGGCTTTGTTTGCTGCCCAGCCCCACTGGCCTCTTTTCTTTCCTCTCCCATTACTGCTCTGCCCTTCACCACTAATTAAGTGTTTCAGGGAAAGCTGGTCAAAACATTTTTGTTCAAAACTTATTTTGCTGGCAGTGGAGCTTGGCAGCATCAAAGAAAAAGATAAATATAAAGATACTGTCACTTTTCTGGGAGAAATTCTCATTTCAAAGTTGGAAACTGAACTGTTGTCACCCAGTTGAGGGGGAACACATTGCCAATTGCTTTTTCCTTTTCTAGTTTACCTTCTCTCCCTTTTTACTTTTTACATCTCCAATTCCCCCTCCCCGTCTCTTTTTTAAGTACTTGACTATGTAACAACTGCCAGAAAGGTCAAGAGAATCTTGGCTGATGTGGAAACTTTCTCTCCAAGTTGAGTGTTTTTAATTCAAAAAGTAATCAAATGTTTCTCAGTCTCCCTTCCCCCCAAAAGTAATGGTTATTTTTGGGCTAGTTTCTGTCTCAGATAGAATCATAGACTATTATGAGTTGGAAGAGACCACAAGGATCATTGAAGACCGACTAAGGCTTCTCTGGTTTCTTTGCACATCAAAGTTAACAGCCAGTGGGGCAGAGCTGGGCTCGTGCTCTGGTTCCCAGATCTCTCCTGCAGGCAGCAGAATCCACCCATGAAACTCTCTGTGTCGGGCATCCCACTGCTGGCATGCACAGGCTGAAGGCTAAAATAAGGATGTTGTTTTGACATTGCTGTAACAGTATTACCTGGCCAAGAGAACTACTACTTGTAAATGTTTATCCTTCTGGTGGAGGAGATTCCAAGCTGGAGGAGAGGATTCTGGTATCCTGGTAAACGGAATCACAGAATGGGCAAGGTTGGAAGGGACCACAGTGATCATCTGGTCCAACCTCCCTGCCCAAGCAGGGTCATCCCTGAGCATATGGCACAGGATTGTGCCCAGATGGTTCTGGAATATCTCCAGTGAGGGAGACTCCACAATCACTCTGGACAATCTGTTCCAGTGCATGGTCAGTGCACAGTAAACGAGTTCTTCCTCATATTCAGGTAGAACTTCCTGTGCATCAGTTTCTGCCTGTTGTCTCTTTTCCTATTGCTTGGCATCACCAAGAAGAGCCTGGACCCATCCTTTTGACAGCCACCCTAAAGACATTTGTATAGATTGATGAGGTCCCCTCTCAGTCATATCTTCTCAAGACTGAACAGGCCCAGCTCTCTCAGCCTTTCCTCATAAGAGAGATGCTCCAATTCCTTAATCATCTTCACAGCCCACCACCAGACCTGCTCCAGGAGCTCCATGTCTCTCTTGTGCTGAGGAGCCCAGAACTGAACTCTGCCCTCCTTGGGTGGAGAATTCATTACCAGAGCGGTGACCTTTCCCTGTGCTGCTTGGCATAAGTTAAGAGCACCTCAGTAAAACAAACATGAATAAAGATAACGCTCCAAATTACGGCCTCACCCTGGTTTAGGGGTGAGCTGGGATTATGCAATGCCCATAGTTTTGTACAACTGAGTTGCAGGACCGGTGGGCTGGTATTGACTGGTGTGTACATAGCACACCAGTTGGGCTGGCGTGGTATGCTGTTAGTTGCTGGGTGATTAGCAGTGGGAATTAGCCTTCAGATATCATTCCTGCTGCAACTGCTGCCCCTGAGCCTAAAGCAAAAGGTCAGAAAGGGTTATTTGACAGGTAAAATTACTGGAACAGGTTGTTTGATTTACTAAGTGAAAGCTGCAAACTAAGCAGTTACTTTTCCTACTTTGTTAACAGCTTGCAATCTTACGGGTCCAAACTATTTTTAAATTTAAGAATAATTAAAAAAAATACACAAAAAAAGCAATCATCAGTGCAGTGCCAGAAGAGTGGTTGTGCAGTGTCAAAGCAAAGGTCCCTGATGTTGGCTGGTAGCAAGTACCTGGGGAGAATACTTTAGAACAGAGTTTGGATATGTGTTCCCAGTTTCTGACAGTCAGCAGTTTGGGGACTTTCTAACCCAGAGGTCATGCTTGATAACCTGTGATGCACCCATACTCCATTTATGTTTTAAATACTTATGCTTCCAGGCCCTAAAACATCCTGCAGCATTGAGTTCCATAGTCTTGTGTTGCATGAAACATTACTTTTGTGCATTGTGATTTGTACCCGATACCTGCTCATTTTGTTTTGTGCCCTCCAGTTGTTTTCTAGAAAGGTGCAGTTACAATTCATTCCTTATTTGCCACCTCCATGCCACTTATTGTTTTATTACCCTCCATCCCTGCCCTGATCCCATAATTGCCTCTTTATCTGACAAAATGAAGCTTTTTCCTTGAGTAGAAGCTCTTGCAGACCCCTCATTATCCAAGCTGCCTGTCTCAGGGTGGTGCTATTAAAATCTTTTAAGATTTTAGTAGTGCAGAAAGAGGGTGTAGTACGGATTTGCAAAGGCAATACTGTTTTTGTGATCTTACTAGTTTTCATATTTCTTTATTTGCCTTGTTCCTGAACACTGAGCTGTTTTCAAAGAACTATTTGGACAGTCACCGAGATCCCTTTTCTGAGTGAAAATGGTCCTGAATTACATCCTTCAGCTTCTCTGCAGGTAAAAGTGGTGCAAAATTTGGCTTTCCTACTCTGGGGTTTTCATCATGAGTGTTCCTTGTACATCTGCATAGTTGATGACCCCACCAGCTCTTAGGAAGGAGTCCTATTTTTGCAACACTTGAAAAGGAGTTGTAATTAAATTTTTATGCCATTAGGAAGTTGCTTACCACAGCTGTTTTTTTGGTCTGCCTTCCTATGATTCTGCACTGAACTTGCCAGAAGTTCATGATCTACTTTTCTTTTCCTCCTCTGAACATGATATTCACATTCTGAAGGATGTCCTTTTATTCACTTTTTGGCTTTACTGCCAGTAATTGCCTTAATCTGCCATTCAACCCCAAAACAACAACTTGGATCCTTTTAAAGTATTTTGAATTAATGATATAAGTATCCTGTTGCTTTCTTAGAGTACCTGTACACGGTGTCCTGAAAGTATTCCTGCCTTTCCAGCTATTTCTTTGTACTACTACGTTAATTCTTACCTAGTTTTCCTTTTTCAAATCCAAGTTTATTGCTCAGATTTCTGTGGGCTTTTTTTTCTTCTATAGGGTGTTAAAGAATAGCCATTCTTGTGTGTTGCTGGGGATGAGCTGCTTTTCTATTACAGGTTTTTAACTAGTTATTTATGTCTAAAAATAGTGTTTTCAGCACCCTGTCAAGATAGCTTCCCAGTCTGTGTGGTATAACTCTAGTTTCAAATCATTCCTTTTTTCTGTCTGCACACCCAGCCTCCTGTAACCCTGTGGACAGTGTCACAATCTGGTAGTTTTTAAACTAATCTTAATTTGTGGGGTTTTTTTTAACACATTGCACCGTTTCCCCACTGGCCTGGCTTGCTCTGATGTTCTCCTGCTTCTCATATTCTGGGAGTTAGAGCTTCCCATTGGGTCTTGTCTCTCACTGAGCCTTATTTGGCTGTGCCTCCCTTATGGGAGTCCCTCCTATCCCACAGCAGGTTTGCCTGTTCAGGGGTGGGACTGTGGTGGACATAGCCATGCATGTAGTGGTAGGACAAGGGTGGAATGGCTTCAAACTGGAAGAAAGATTTAGATTAGATTTTAAGAAATTATTGACTGTGAGGGTGGTGAGGCCCTGGCACAGGTTACCCAGAGAAGCTGTGAATGCCCCATCCCTGGAAGAGGTCAAGTCCAGGTTGGATGGGGTTCTGAGTAACCTGGGCTAGTGGAAGGTGTCCCTGCCCATTTCTTGGGGGATTGGAACTAGATGAGCTTTAAGGTCCCTTCCAACCCAAACCATTCCATGATTCTATGATCCACACAACAGCTGTGGATGGAGAACAGGCTGCCTGTGGGAGAGGGGTCCTTGCAGAGAATAAAAGCTGCTGGCACGGTCTCATCTTGTGCTGAAGCTTTTGCTGCAGGTTTTGATTTACTTCTCTGATCTCCAGCAGACCTTCACCTAATTGAGTAGATTGACCCTGGCTCTTATATAGCAGGCAATTAATCAAAGACTGACTAATCAGCTCTCTCAATGGCTGGCACCTTGCAGAAAGACTAGGAATCACTTACATGCTACCTCTGCAAGCCACTTTTATGCTCTGAGGTTTATAGTCAGTCAGTTCTACTGAACTCTGTGGATTTACTGTAAACTTTAATTATTATAAGCTCTCAAACACAATAAAAGTTGCTTTACTTAAGTGTGAATTTAAAAACTAAGTTCTGTAGATGCTTTAACTAATTACCTCAGTCATTTGACCATAGTATTAAAATTTAGCTGAAATCTGTCATCTCTCCCTGGATTTAAATGCCTTGAAAACAGGTTGGCTAAGCAGTAGAGTATAAACTTATTCTTTAGGGTTTAAAAGTAGCTTTTTTCAAAGCTTTTAATTTTAATCTGGGTAACTTCTGAAGTTACTGTCTGATGCTACTGAAATACATCACATTTACCAAGCCACAATAATCATTCAGTGATGTTAACTGCCATCTATTAGGAGCTTTAAACTGAAGATGCACTATGAAATGAGATAGAATTAAAGCAGAATAAACGTCTACAGACACTTACGCTTCCCAAATAGCCAAACTCATTTAAGTTAGTGCAGTCTGTGCTGGGGTGAAAGCAAAGGACAGTGAAGTGATGCAGTTGGAGGCTGTGACATCCCAAGGGCAGCCTGACACTGCTGACATCCTCATCCAGAATGACATGAGGGGTGATCTTTTTTTGTTTTAATTTTTCCCCAGCCAGGCCTACTTATGAGCTCCCAGGTGGTCCTCTGAGCCCCATTCTGACTTCATTTTTCTGCAGGAAGGGGGTAAGCAAACTAGTTTGCTTGTTTTGTTGATCTTGAGTTCTGCTATGATGCTCCAGAAAATCTGTTCCCTTTTTGATAACAAATGTTCAAATCCTTGATTTACCAGTGTTAATGCACTTAATTAAATAAACTAAATTGCTGTGGGCAATCATGTAGGCTCACTTAATGTACCCAAACTTGCTTTTGGTTCTCACAACCCTGAGCCCTGGAGAAACTTTGCTGACTTTTTCCATTGCTTCCCACAGGTGACTGACATGTGGAGCACAGACACACTCCCCTCTGCTGTGTTGTTTATGGTCCTTGGTGCTTGTATTGTTGAAGTTGCCTGCTTTGCTTGGCTTTCTCTTAATGACTTTTGTGTCCTTTTTGTCACTACTATGTCAATAATGTGACTTAAAACATGTTGTTAACACTGAAGGCACAATCTTTTTTTGCCCTCAAGTCAAATCCTGAGACTAAACTATCCTTGCAACTGAATCTTTACTGATGGTGAACCCCCACTTCCACATTTTTCTGCACTGCTATTCTCGTGGCTATCCTTTCACTGCTTTATTTTCTTTTCAAGTCTGTTAGATAATTTCATTGCATTCATGTGGAGTTGCACTTACTCTGAAAACAGAGTTGATCTGTTTAAAGCGAGGATTTGCTGCGTGTTCCCCAATCCATTTGAGTTTCTCTTCAGATTTTCTGAAAGTTTTGGAGAACAGTTCTCTCGATATCCATTGCTAAAGTGTTCGCTTCTTCCCTCTTCCTGTTGTGTTTCAGAACAAAGCTGGGGCTGGGCTGGGTTGGCAGCACAGCCCCGTTATCCTCCTTTCCCCTGTGCTCCAGGGTGTGCTCCAGGCAGATGCCTGGCTGTCATTCATGTGCGCTGAGCATGGACAGATGACAGTGCTTGTGCCGTGTCAAGTACTGTGAAGGTTTTGTGATAACATTCCTGGTGTTTTGGGCTCCTTATTGGCTGCCTGCTCATGCATCTCCAAATGGCTTTACTGTGTATCATGAGCAGCTGGTCCTTTTCCTTCAGTCTGATACTGTTGCTTATCAGTGTCGCTGGGATTAGACTGTAGTGTTTGTACATGACAAGTGTTTTAATTAGCTAAAGTCACTCTTGAAGGCATTTTCCTCTTATTTGGCAATGTTCTCAATCAGTGCACATGTTGCTATTTGCTGATTCTTCTTATTTTTTTCTTCCTGGGGTATCTGATTCTGTCTCACTCAGCTCTGTCAGAATAGCTGTTAGGTGAGTATTTCCCTCTCTACCTCTCATATCACTTTCCATGGTGGAGTGTTTGCTTTTGCCTGTATTCCAGGTCTGTCTCATCTGTGCAGCTACATAGCCTATGTGCTGACTTGGTATTTGTGTTTTCGTTGTTTCCCTGGACAGATCCTGTGACTCTGCTTGCATTTTGAAAGATTTTGAGCTGCTCTTGTCCATACTCTTGCTTGCAAGCTGAACTTGTGTAACCCACAAGTATTCTATTTAATTTGGTGTTTCCAAAGTAGTTTGTGGACTCAGTTGCAAGGTGAAGAATGCTGATCATTTGTTTCTTGATTTCTCACCAAAATCTGCCTTTTTTTTTTTCCCCTGGGAATTTCCAGCCTCCCTTGATCTCATCAGCAATTATAATGTTTTGGTTGCTTTTCTGACAGTAATCACTTTCAATGCTAGATTATTTTTTTTAATATTAAAAAAATCACCCAGCTTTAATTAGAAAGAGAAAATCCTTGCCACTGATTTTCAGGTATCCAAGTAGACTTGAACCACCCTTCTGTACATGGACTTTTTCTTTGGATATCCACTCCACGTGGAGTTTGAGTTGGCCTGTCTGCTTGCTGTGTTTTTAGGGGTTGATTTACCTGCTGGCTTTTAATTGCTGGGCATCCCACTAAACTCAGTGCTGTTCCAGCCTTTCCTTCTTCCCATGGTCACTGTCCCAGCAGAACAAATGTAGGTTGCAGGAGTGACCCTGATTTTCCCCTGAAACCTGTGCAAATTCCTGTGAACTGCACTTCTCAGATCCACTTCAGATGCTATTAAATTAGTGGGAAACTGACTGGAATAAGTGAGCCCTGGGGTTCAAGCTTGCGTGAAAGTAAGAATTGGATCCAAAAAGCCATCTGTGAAGTGTGCAGAAACACAGGACTGTAGTAAGCCTGGCCATCAAGCAGCACATACTGGAATAGCCACAGGGAAAATGGTTTGATCAAATTACTGCTTACTTAATAATCTACAGACACAACTTCTCTCTTTGCATGCTTCAGCAAACCAGGTCAGATTTCTCTACTACAGGCAAAGTGGGCACGTGGATTTTGTTGGTATTTTGGACTATAGGCTAAGCTTACCTTTTTGTTTGTGGCTAATGGTTCACTTCAATCTCATTTCAGTTAGTTTTCAAGTATGGTTTCGGGTAGACAAGGCATTTGGTCTGTGCTGCCTCATAGGAAGTGCTGTGGAGTGCAGACACGTGTTTAGTTGAAACACTGCTTCTGCTGAGACAGTTTCCTCCTCATGAGTTCGGGACCTTGTCATCTATACCTGTCAGGAAACAGCAGGTGAATATGACTTAGGCACAAATGTGTTGTGTAAATATTTCTGACTGCAGGCTTGTCTGGCACAGGCACATTCCTTCCAGTGTAGCCTTGCTGCTGTACTCTGTTAGCCCAGAGGAGTGGAGGACTGGGAGACACGGGGTGAGTTCATCAAGACATGCCAAAGATGTTTCACTCATAAATTCATACCTTGGTAAGACTGCCCTGAAGTCTTTTTTCATAAGCTTTTCCAGTTTTGGGTCTCTTGGCTCAGCGACCTGACTCTCTTGCACGCAGTTTGCTCTTTTGTCTTGCCTTTCTTTTGAATACAGCTTGGGGCAGAGGGGGAAGAATAGTTTGACTTTCAGCCCAAGAAGTGGCAAATGTGTTTGTTTTTGCAAGTCTAGATAATGTTGAGAAAGGATTAATGCAGTGAACAAAGTGAAAGCGTGACCCATTGCTGCTTGTATTGTGCAGTTTTATTGCTCTCCCTCCTTCCTTGCACTTCAATGGCTTTGTTCAGCCGAGTTTAGCTCCAGCAAATGCTGTGTGCAGTATTAATTGTTTTGCAAAGAACTGCAGTGAGAGGGCTGTTTGCTAAATACTGATGGAGTGTCATGGCAGATATCCCATGTCTGCTGCCCTGCGAGGGAATGAAATCAGCCACACCAGTGTAAAGCCTCTTTTTCTTGGCATAACTGGGCCATGCCAGGGTTGATCTCTCATCCAGGCCCAGGGTACTCATGTTGCCAGGATCCCTGTCTGTCCTTTGCTCACCAGGAAGGCATGATATGATGAGTGGGGGGCTGTGAGGGCAGCAGGGACAGCTGGTGGCAGGACTGGGGGTCCTGGGGTACCCTCTGGCTCCCTCCCAGGATTTGCAAAGCCTCATCTATCCCTTTCCCTCACCACTCGACAGGAGGGTTTGTGCTTCACATCAGGGCAGAGTCGGTCTGAACAACTCTGATCTTGGTTCAGCTCGGCATGGTGAGCCACTGCCTGTCTGGGGAGGAAGGCGTGTGGCATGTGAAGACAGTGAGGACTTTGTGTGGCTTAAAGTCAGAAAAGGTAAATTGAGATCAGTGAAGAAGCTTGGCTGAAATATCCTTTCACCCCCTCTCTGAGAGACGGGAGCCTGGTGCACCTTAAAAGCCAAGAACTAGAAATCAATTTATGAAGAGTTCTCTTAGAGGTGCTTTGTGGCAAAGGGCTGCTGGTGGAGTTTTGAAGAAGAGCGTGGCCTGCCAGGCACCACTTTGGCAGCAGATGACTGAAAGGGATCTTGCTGCTTGGCCATGCTGGAAGCAGGTCCTGTTGCTGGGGGAACAGCCCTGCTGTGGCTCCCAGGTGAAAGGATGTTTGATCTTTAAAATAACGGTGCAACGGTTTATGTGAAATACATTGTCTGGGTTTTAAAAATACCAGCTTGACATTTAGCGGGACATAAAGGGAATATATCTACAGTTTAGCTGGTGGTTGACAAATAATAATAAAAACTGACTACATCTGAAAATGTATTTGAATTTCTGCCAGTTGTGCTCCAGCTCTTTTAACACAACAGCTCTGGAAAAAAACAACCAGAAAATGGGCAGTGTTGCGTTGACAAGGATGAGAGTTTATTATCTTTAATGTTGTTGTGCTATTATTTCTGGATTACTTTTTTTCCACTGCAACCATAAATGGTGGATTCAAGAGTATAGAGTAAGAACTTAATGTGGGAGATAAAGGAAAGCAGCTGAGTGCACAGAAATCAGAGTGGATGACTTGTATGGTCTCCCATTTTCCTCCATAAATATGACAGTCTTGATGAATTCTGAAGAAATTTGAATGAAAGTGAATAAACATCTAATTTCCACAGAAAAGACATTAGGGACTACAGTGAAAGTTGCAAAGGGAAGAGTTCAAAAGTAAGAGAACAACAATCATTGGGAAGAAATTTGGAGTAATCAACTGCTATGGTGCTGCAGTAACTCAGTGGCTTGAAGGAGGATGGTTTTCCTGGGTAAACTGTATTGAACTGAGATCTTATTTTCTCTTTGGCAGCTCATTCCACAGCCTCCCTTCCGGAGCTGCTACTTGGACATTCATTTTCAATGATGTGGCATTGGAACTAAGTGTATGTAGGGGGAATGGTGCACCCACATACCTGTGTGCCCAGCTGTCCTGGCAGCCCATCTCTGCAAATCTTCAGGGGATTAGTGCTCCCTTCTAAATTAACAGGGAAATTTCCCAGTGGCTCAGCAGATGAGGCGAGTCTGCTGGGCGATGGATGGATGGAAGTTACTCAATCAAGTTGGCTTCAGTGACTAGTCTGGCATAACCAGACTCTGTGTTTCCCTCGTTGCTCTGCTGTGCTCCTGCATATTTTTAGCGCAGCTCCACGGCCGCCGCCTCCTGCTCTGGGACCTCTCAGCACGATCGCTCAGCCGTGCCTGATGTTGGCATCACAGAGACAGGGGAGAGGCTGTGAGTCTGGAAAGAGCCCTGCCGGAAGGCACGTGTGTCTCTAGCAGTGGCTTTTCACCAGGGCTCTGCCCATCCCACACCTTTTGCCTGCAGCCGTCACACAGCCCAGGGAATCAGACACCCTCTCCCGTTGCCCGATCCGTGGGGATTCTGCTGTGGCAAGACTCATGTAAGTCAAGGGGTTTGGTGTCTGCTCAATAAGGACTGTTTTTTCCTCCCTCTTGAGCTCTCTCTGAGTAGCTTTTATTTTGAAGATGCCAGTCTGGACTACTCTTGAGGCATCTGCCAGGCAGCAGCTTTTATAAACAAGATCTTTTTTGGGGAGGGGGAAGAAAGAGTTGCATTAGGAACACCTGCAGAAAATTGCCTCAGGGAGCAGTTTACCTTAGAGAGACAAGATACTGGTGAGAGCAGATTAGAGCCAGCTTACAAATTGCTCCAGGCAGTGGGGCCAGAAGCCCTTTTGGCTGTGAGCAGCTAGGTCTGTGCACTCCTTCCCTTTCCCCCATTTTCTGTCCATCTTCCCCACGCTCTCTCATGTTTTGAGCATTGTGAGTTGCTGGGTTCAGATGGGTGATTTTTATTTTATAGCCTTTCTGTGCTGTTTTTGAGGGACACCAGGTATTTTAGAAGATGGAAACAACTTTTTGCACCAATTGGTAAGTTGCTGGGAGAAGCTTCAGTTTCACTGCAGAGACACCTTTTTCAGGCAGAGGCAGTGGGGATGGATTTGCCCTGAAGGGCGGGGAAAAATAACCCTTCTTCTACTGGGATTTAAAGTTTCATCCAAAGTGCACATTCAAAGCACCACTTGTGTGGATGGTAAAAAGAGCATGTGGTCTCAGAGATCAGTAGTCCAAGGAAGTAATGACTGTCTGAGACACTGCAAGTGCAAGGGGCAGGGTACTCCTTGGGGAAGAAACACTTTGTTTTAGACTGAATGCCTGCTGTGAACCTTGCTTTGCTTTTTCACTGTGAATCTGTGGGAATCTGATGGGAAAAGTACATTTCTAAAGTGGATCCAAAATATTTAGGACCAGAGTGTGGATGTAAGTCAAGTAATAAATTATGTCCCTGTACAGGAGAGAAATATCACTTAAAATTTCCTGATGAATGAATGGCAATTTTTTTTAGGCAAGATAATTGTTTGAATGAAGGCGTAGCACTCATGAGGTGAGAGCAGTAGAAAAGCTACAGGTGAGGCAGTATTTTTTAAATAAACACTATTGGAAGTGCCACAGGCAGCTTAATCTTGTTTCCCTGGCTAGCATTCCTTTGGTGGCTGTCACATGTTTACCAAGCAGCAGGGTTCCTTCTTCCTTGGGATGTTAAATCAACAAGAACTTGCAGAGAAAAGGGCGAGAGCACCAGCACCACTCCTGTTTTTCAAACTGAGGACTGTGCCTCTCTTCAGCATTGCCCATCTTGTGTGATCACCACAGGGTTTGAGGATTTAGCAACCTGTTCCAGGAAGAAAGCTTTGAAATGTGTTATTTGGGAGAAAAGTGTTGGGAAATTTTATTGCTGGTTTGACTCGTTTTGCTGCTTTATGTAGGTGTGATTAGGTAAGTCTCATGTTTGGAATGCTTTGGGGCAATTTCTTGGTGAGAAGACAGCTTTCCTAGTTTGTTGCTTTGGTGGCAATTACAGTTTGAAAAGCAGATCCTGTGTGACCCTCACTTGTTACTTGGATTTGCATAATGCTTTGGTTTTCTTGAAATACAAAGGTCTTGGAAATCGGGAGGAATGAAATAGGAGTTGGAGTTTCTTCTCTTTTCTGCTTTTACATTGCTCTGTTTCTTGCTATCATTTCAGATTTTATTGTAAAGCAGTAATAAGACCATAATTCTAGATCCATAACTAGCAACAAAACTGCAAAGTATTTGCATTCCTGTTAAGCAGAGGGCACATCTGATCACTGTGCAAGGGGAGCCATGGATGCTTGCAGGTATTTGTGACTGAGGGAGGTTTTAAAAAAAAAGAGGAACTCAATGTAGCGTGATGACTGTGGGAGAAAACAGCTGAAAGGGATCCAAATAAAGTAGTAAATAGACTCCATAGCCTGGCTTCAGAGTGTCTGTGAACATCCCAGGAACATGCTGCACTTTATTCTTGTGGTCCTTTATGTCAAGTGTTTTGCAGGATGTGTGTGTGGATGTTTGCTCATGTGGGCTGGACTGGAGCATCAGCACTGCAGAAGCCCTTGAAGTACATGGAATCTATTTTAGTCTGTCTCCACTGCATCTGTTTTGGCTAACGCTCGCCTCTATCTGCCTCCCCCCTTCTCTTTTCTGGCTGTGAAGTGGCATGGCTCTCCATTTATCCCTGAGAACAGTCAGGCATCACAGCTTTTGCTTGAAAGAAGCTCTGGGTAGATGTTTTGAAACTTTTCAGTGCAAATGAATCCTCAGAGACAGCGTTGTGGTTGCTTCCATCTGGAGAAGGCCCTTCTCGCAGGTTTTGTAGTGCTGGGACCCTGCCCTGCACATTGCTTTTACGAAGGAATTATTGAGGGTGAATTACATCATCAGCATTTGTTTGCTCTGAGGTCATCCTGGCTCCCCATTAGATCAGTGACCACTCTGCTTTTGACTTTCCATGGCCTGTAGAGACAGAGATTTTGGGCATAAATAGCAGGGGTCATCTTTGATTCAGTTCAGCTGAACTTTTCAGTTTTTGGTTGAAGTGAGATTAAGCAAGACTGAAGAGTGCCTGGAATAGAAGGAGGCATAATATAGGAAAGAATAAACTGGGAATACACACATAAGGAGCCAGCTGGTCTCCTGGCCATTTAAAACCAGCTCTGGGTCTCTCTTCCTTTTATCTGCAGGACTTCATTGCCTTTCCCTTGTCACAGAGCTCTGGGTTAGCTGAGCTCTGACTTCAGTTCATGCTGTTCTCCGTGCAGTCCTACTACCTGGTTGGTTGTACTAATGTGGAGAGAGAAATGTTCACAGTACCATTGTAGGAAGTGGCAGTACTTGCTAAGCTCTTCACTTGATTAAATATATGACTTTAGAAACCGCTGACATTTTTTCTCCCAAGCATTTGTTTTAATAGCTTTAGTTATTGTTAGAACATATTTTGCCAGGGTGTAGGTCACTTGGTTGATACCAGAGGCCTAAAAATCTTCCACAATGTGCTCTTTCTTTGAAACCACACCCTGCTTTATGAGCAGCAGCCTTCCGCTTCAGGGCTCCCTGTTAAATACCTACAATTTCTCCATCCTGTTCCTGAAGAGCTGGAGCCTGAGGCTGGTAGCTAGTCCAGGTCCCAGGAAGCTGCGTGGTGGGGCAGCATCTCCTGTGCAGATGTCCTCTGTACCAGGATGAAAAATATCTGAGGATCCCTCTTATCAATTGCGGGAATACCAGGAGTTAATCTGGCAGCAAACAACCCGTGAGGAATAAAACTCAGTGTAGGCTTTGTGGCTTTTAGATTCAGAGAGTGGTGGAGTAGTCAAGAATGATCCAGGAGGGGAAGGAAAGCCTGGTTGCCAAAGCTGAGTCTGTTGCTCAAACACCCTGATTTCCTCCGGCAATTGCGTGGAAGGGTCATGGTCAGGGCTGTCTTAGGTGATGTAGCTCTGCAGGGTGTTAGATGGTAACTGGTGGCTTTTCATGGATGTGAATCTCGTCACCACCACCACACAGAATTTCTTGTCTCAGCAGCAGCGTGACTGTAGAATGCTCCTTTCTCACCCCTGACATTCATGTCTTAATTGTGGCCCCTTGGTTTGCTCAATGCCAGACTGAACGTCTGCCTTTGTGGCTTGGGCTTAAATGCAGGGGCCGGAAACCTTTAGCGATACTGTATAAAGGTTGGTGTGGCTTCTACCTAAAAAAAAATAAAATAGATAACGAAAGAGAATCAATTACTGGTTGTGCTTTCAAGGTAAAATTAGCCACCAAAGCTGCCCTTTTAGCTTTGGCAGTTAGAAGTTTTATAATAAAGCAGGTGTTCTGTGCTGCTGTCCCCAGTCTAGGAAGGTCGAGAGATACATGCTTGTCCCACTTTTTCTTTTTGGTCAGCAGTTTGCCCCTGCTTTTACCTGGATGTGTTTAATGGGAGCTGAAAAAGGGGCACAGTGGCTTCAGAAGGCTCTAAACAAGTAACACAAGGACTGTAGGGAGTGTGTGATGCCAATATTGAAAACTTAATTTTTCTTTCAAAGGTCCAGTGGTTGAAAGGTGTGGACCTGTGAGGGTCCTGCTGCCCATTCTCTGCATCCTTCCAGGCATGTGCTGAGTGCAGGCATGAGCTGCTGTGCAGACAGTGAGCACATTGTGGCCTCTTGCCACTCCCTCATCTCCTTTGGAACCTGTTCAGAGATGTCTGTGACCTACAAGGAGCCAACAAGTAACAGGTCAAGGAGGAGCCAGGGCTGTTTAGAGGGTGCCCTGCTTTCCATGGGCACGTGGCCTGCTCTCCACAGATGGGAAATTGTCTAAGTATTAAGAGATTTGGTTTGATTAGCTAAAATCTCCTGTTGGCAGCACATTTCTAGTCCCTGGAGCAATGGAGATCAGACAGGTTACCAAGGCAACGCACAGCCTTCAGCAAGAGCTTTGCTGTTGCATCGTCCTTGGTCAATTGATGGAGTAGGGTTTATTTAGGTCTTTGAAAAAAACCCAAAGCTGCTGTCCAGCCTTTTGCTGTGGTGAGTCATTGTGCCTTGGGTCAAATTGGTAAAACTAAGAACAATATTTTGTGGATGAGAAAAATAAGTACATGAGAGCATAAAGATCCCAATTAGATTCCTCTTGAAGAGGTGAGAGCACTTCAGGGCTGAGTGGAGATGACTTATTCTTTGTTATGCCCCCAAATAAGAGAAACAGCAGCTGAGATCCTTCTTTCTACCCCCTCTTCTCCCCTTTCCTCTCTCTCCCAAATGTAAAATACTTATTTTTATTTGCTAGAGGTCTCTGTGCTCACTGTTTAATTCTTGACTCATGCCAGAGATCCTTTCAGTTTGACCTTCTGTCACTGCTTCACTTGTTGCTCTCTGCTCCCTTCTCTGTTGCAGAAGCCTTGGTAAATTCAGCTTATACAAGTTTTCGTTTCATTACATTGTTCCCCCTTTTGTACCCTGTGGGAGATGAAAAATCTCATCCTATCACCACTGTGAATGCCACTGTGGCAGTGGTGTGTGCTGTGAGTCATTGTGTCTGTCATTGCTGTTCGTTGATCTGGACCCAAAATCGGGGAGTGTACTCGGACATGGACACCTCTCACTATGGCTGTTCCCTGAATTTATTGACATAACAGATTTGCACCAGTGGTTGCAGAGCCTTCTTTGAAGTTTTGGAAGGGACCTGATTTGATGTTCTCTTATGCACACTCAGGGAGGGAAAGGCCATTGTACTGAGGCCAAGACTTGGCTTGCTAAGTTAGTAAAGGCTTCTTTTCAAAGTAATTCTGGCAGAAAGACTCCAAGACTAACAGGATCACACCTGGTGAGCTGAAGATGGTATATGGGAGACATGATTGTTTTTCTTGCTGTCGAGATGAATGTGGGTTGTGCTCAGTGGTGGATGCTGTGTTAGTTCAGGAAGAAATCACTGCACAAGCAAGAATTGCAAAACAATCACTGCATGGTTTAACATGGGGAGCCAGGCTGGCATTTTCTGAACATGCAGGTGCTGTTCTCTTGTGAGTGTGCACCTCAGCTGGTGTCATGTAGCTTAGGGAGAAGAGAAGGAATTAAAAAATAACTCTAGGCACTGCTTACTGTGAGATAAATTTTAACCTTCTCTGTAATAAAACCAAGGCATGAACTTTATAGACAGTGACTTGTGTGTCACTGAGGGAAAAATTTAAATGGGTGGAGGAGCCTTTAAAAGTCTGCATTGGCATCCTTAGTTATTTACCCTTTTTGAGAGGATGGCAGTTGATAGATGTGTCACTGTGGTGGTGATGCACAGTTATCTTCTTTCTCTGTCTCAAAATTCTGCATTAGTGGTACCATGGCAACAAAGAAGTTGTCTTTAAGGAAAAGGAAAAAAAAAAGAAGCATGACTTCAGTGTTCAAGAAAGGTGGCAGACTGACAGCCCTAGTCTTCCCTTTCTACCACTAAGGCAGTGTTAGTGTCAGCTATGACAAAAAGGTATCAGATTATGAGCTCTGTGTTGTACCATGACTGAAAACAAGGCTGGGACATGATCAAAGATAGATCTACTACAGAGAGAGCAGGCTGAGAATCCTCTGAGAAAATGTGCTTGTCAGACAATTAAATTCTCTTTAAACTATAACTTTTTCTAAGAAATGCATCACCTTGAAAAAAACTTTTCTAGACCCAAATTGTGTCCTCCTTCAGGATGGAATTCCTCTCAGCATGGTGATGGTGACAAAAACCAGCTGTCCTTTGCTACTGCAGTAATTCTTTTGGAGGTTGGACAGTCAAAAGATACATGAAAGGGGCAAGTTCAAGTCTCTGTCCTGCTTGATTCAGACTTGCATTTAAGTGTAGGTCTCAACTCTAACATGAGAGCCTTAAGCAGCAGGAGATTGGCTTTTAAGGACTAGATTCTTTCATTTGATCTGATTCAAATTGTGTTTATCTTATCACTACAGCCATTTTCTTGCTTTCCCATGTCGTGGGTGAAAGCTTTGACCTCCAAGTTAGTCACCTCGCTGCTTTGTGCGATGCCTGTTTTTGTAATGAAAAATAGTTCCAGCGTGCAAAATTGAGCATAGCTAAGAGGTTAGGGTGAATGTTGAGATAGAGAAGAAATGACAGAGCAGACTTGAGTGTAAAGGTTCCTCATAGACTGTGGATTAGGAAAGTAACTTCCTGCCTGGTTCTGATTTTTCTTCACTGGTCTTGGGAAGACCTGAGACAAACAGGCCTGCAGGTTTGATTATCTTAGCTGTGGGCCCAATGCTGGGAGCAATCCTGGCAGGGATCAGTGGTGGTACAGGTGGACCAGGGCCTGAATGTGTATGAGGTTCTTCATGCTGTCCCCATCAAGCTTGACATGGAGGGGATCAGCTTTCAGATCATGAAAGCAATTGAAGTTCTGTGCTGCTTAAATTCTTAGTCTCCCTGGCCCTCTTAACTTCAATGAATTTTGAATACCATGCTGTACTGGAGCTGTTTCTAAGGTTATTACTAAGACTGATGATGAGCCTCTGGATCACCCTTTAGAACCAGCTCCATTAGACAGAGTGAATCCTCCCTGTCCATTAGGACGCATTTCTGTTTCCTTATTCCATCCGTATTTGTGGGTTGTGTGCTTACAGATGGAGGAACGGGGAAAGAGACAGGGCTCTTCTGGATGCAGGACGTCAGGTGTCATTGTTTGCAAACACTCTGTACTTGCTGTTGACTTGAAGGAGTGCTCCCCACTTGTTTGAAACACATCCAGAAAACCCACTACCACATCTTTTCTAATTGAAAAATACATTTTGTTGAAGGCAGAATGTTTCACAGAACTGTGTCTGCTTGGTTGCAAATGTCACAAAGAGCACTGCTCAACGCCAAGGCGGGATTTCTGCTGCTGGGAAAACTGTGCTGCCACAGGGTTGTACATGGCAAAATACAGAGCAGCCTTTGTAAGGTGGAAGATCTGGCCTCAGGGAAAACCTTCCCGTAACTGGGCCTCCTTGCTGCTGCTTTATGGCTCTCACAGGTTTAGTGCTGGATGTTCTGAGCTTTGCCCTCCCAGTGTTTATGTCTTGGTCACTTATCCATAGCAAGCAGCTTCTCAGTGAAGCCCAGACTGCACCCTGAGAATTGAAGTCTGGCCTTTTTGAGACTCAATGAGCAGGGTGAGAAAAATCAAGTCTGCTACCACTGCTGGCCCCAGTGTGAGCCAAACTGAGCCTGAGGGGTGGAGGGTGTCCCCTTCTAGTCATGCACCTTGGACATGGTTTTGGGAAAAGGAAAATGTGGGTTTAAGGGAGAATTTCTCTCAGGCTGCCCATTTCTTAGGGGAGTGCTCTTGCTAAACGCCACTGCCTCTTTGTCCCCTGGTGTGCCTTCCCTTGAACTCAGGACGTATCAAGCACCTCTAATGGATTGAAGCCCTGAGGTTTCTGGGGAAAAACTCTTTCAGGTGACCCAGTGTGACTGAAGAGAGATGCCTATAGTCCCATGACTGTCATCATGGTGGTATCTCTAGGAAGGTGCTGTAGATGTTCTATTTGGTAGCCTCAGCTTTGGGGTGAAAAGTGAGGTATTTCTAAACACTGAAGTGCCTGTGTTGTTGAATGTAACTTTTCTTCATTGTTCTTTTGGGTCTCACTTCCACCATTTAGGATTGAATCTATGCCCTGGCTCCCCTTATGCAGAGCAGTTGTGTTAGCATTTACCTGCTTCTCTGTTTTGCCTGGGGGGAAAAATGCATTGAAGCCTGCAAGGATTTGAGTACTGTTGTTCTATGGATTGTAGAAGAGAGATGAGGTTGCTGTACTGTCTCTGAGACCTTTGAAATTGCATGCCTATGTCATAGGCCATAAGGGCAGTTGAAATCTTTAATGATGACCTGAAAATACATTATCAGCAGCTATGAGTGGGATCATTCTTCCACCCTTTGATCAGACAAAATTTGCAGTCAAAGTAATGAGAGGTATAGTCAGGTCATAAGTGTCTTTCAGTTCTTCATATTACTTATATAAAAGGACTGGAGAACCTCCTCATTGCTGCTATCTGTAAATCAGCACATAAAAATAAAGTGTGTGAAACTAAGCCTTGCTGCAGAGCAAATCCTCCTGCCTTGGATGGGAATTTCACTTCTGCTACAGCACTGAATGTGTTCTGATTGCGTTTCTGTTACTGTATTTGTGGATCACCTTGAGGAGAAGAGGAGGAGTTATACAACTGTTCCCTCACAGTGCCGTTAGGAAGGGTCGGGCTTTGTCTCCTTTGAAATAGATATCAGGAGAGAGCTGCAATCCTGTGAAAGCACACATTTATTTCTGAGGTGTTTGTGTATTGTGTGTGTGGTGCACATGAATAGAATTGCCACCTGTCCGAGGCTGATAAGGACGAGCAGTGGTCATGTGGTCCGTGTTCTGGCAGTTTGCTGTGTGAAGGGATCAGCACCTACAGCTTCCCTCGTTCTGAGTTTATGAAATGCTGCATGCAAGGAGTAGCTTCACCATTTGTGGCACTTTCTGAGCTTGCACAGATATGGATTTGTTAGAGGTTTTGCTATAATGGATACAGTGTTAGCTGGTGGCTCCTGAAAACCTTTACCTTGTTTCCTATTTTGCTCTCTCAGAAAGATCCCATTAGTTATCCTATTCCTTTAGGAATCCACATATGGCACTGTATTCCTTTATAACCTTGGCCTCAGCTTGTGAGTGGGCAAAGTGACAAGATTCTGATACCCACGTGCTTTGGGCACCAAGTAGAGGAAGTGACTGAGAAACCTGTTTGGTGTTTCCATTGCACCCAGCAGGGAACTTGTCCTTGCAGCGGGGCTGCTGTCATTGTTTCATCCCTCATAACTTTCCTTCAGTAGCTGCTGAGCCTTGGTGCTCCTTATCCAGATGGACTCCTGGGCTTTGCTGCACTGTGACACTGCTGATAGGGATGAGGATAAGTATGCAAGTAGGTGGAAACTTTCTAATACATCATAATAGTAATAATAATAATGTACACTTGTGCTGCCTTGCAGCTTTGCTAGAACTTCTGCCCACGCATCAGCCTACTTGGTTCACAATGCAGTGAGCATGCTAGACAATTAGTGGCTGATAATGAAAAATGTCATGGGAACCAGCAGGAAAATCATAGCTTACTCCAAATATATAATGAAATGTAATTAGCACAGACAGCAAAACAGACAATTTATGGTTTGGGTTTTTTTTTTAATAATTAAAAAGTACCAGTAAACATTCCTTTTTCAGGAAGTTTGGTATCAAGTGAAATTAAAGAACTATTGTCTGGAAATGGATTTTATCCAAAATTTAACCCTTGCACAGCAGAATGGATTAATATCTTGCTAGTTGTACACTCTCCAAGTGAATCTACTGTGCATTCATTCCCCTGGTCCTGGTCTATCTGGAGGGGCCAGGTCTCGTAGCAGAATTGCTGTGAAACCTGCTACAAGCCAAAACCCTATCTGGATTCAATGCATGTAAAGGTGTGGCCAGTACCTCCCTCCTGCTCTTCCAGACAGACTCTCCCTGAAGCCATCTCATAGTGTGGAGGTAGCCTTGGGGGAGAGGTTGGAGTGGGAGCAGCATTGTAGTGCCTTGTGCTCCCGGTGTGCTCTGTGAGATCTCTTCTCTTGAACTCGTTTCCATTTCTGATCTCTTCTTTTCTGCCTTGGGGCCCTTGACACTGCACCTCTAGTTTGTTCTTGAGCAGTGTATGCAAAGGAGTGTGTGCAGTTGTGTGTGCCCTCAACTTGCCAGGAGGACAAAAACTCCTACTTGGCTTGTGCTCTTACATCGAGCAAAAGAATGTGTGGACCCTCTATTGCACTGCACAAAGGAGTCCATGGGCATTCATTTTTTAGCTTAAAAATGGGTAAGTGGGGGAGGGTCCTGGCTGACTGGACTGTTTATGTCCCAAAGCATGAGATGGCAGGCTCCTTCACTGGACTTGGGTGCCCAAGGTTTGAATCAAAAGTTGACTACATTATTATGTCTCATTTTCTTGCTCTCAGGTACAGTCTTTCATCCATTGCTGTAAGGATGGCCATTTTTACCTCTGTGAGAAACTCTGACACTCTCCAACAAAGCTGTAACACAAGTGACATGAGTGCATTTTTGTTGCTTTTCCTCAACACCCTCCGGGCCCAGACATCTCACCATGAGCCATAACAGAGTTCTACTCCAAATCTCTTTTACAGTAGCCTTATCCTAGAGTTTCAAATCTGCAGAGAAAGCGCTTCAGCTGAGGACTGAGAGAAGAGCTGGGAGGAATGGTCAGGACTGTATGCAGGTGCAGCATGCTTTCCTCTTGATGATGGAGGAGCAGAGAGCCAGCGTGACTCCCCTCTCAGAGGGATACGAGCTTCCAGCTGGAGTCAGGTGCACAGGCTTTAGCATTTCTACCCATGTGGGTGAGAGTGCTCAGGTGCAAACCCACAGCCCTCCTTCAGAGACACTGTGGCACAAACTTCGGGCATCCGGCATGGATAATGTGGGTGAGAGAAGAAACTTCTGCATAAAGCTGTGGGACAGGACGTATGATGCCTTGTGCTGCAGAAGTCCCAGCCACCTCCTCTTAGTCCAATAGAGACCATCTTTAGGAGAGAGACTGGTTTGCTGCAGGAGATGTCACTTCCTGCCAGAGCTGCCCTAGTCCTTCTGGGGCACCCTTCCTCTTTGCTTGGTGTCTACAATGAAGGGAGGTGAGGGATCTCAGCCCCTGTTGGTAGCTGGCTGATGGTCTTTGCCATACAGGGAGGGTCTCTGCAGTCCCTTCTTACCTGTGCTCCCAAATACTCTGCCTCTGTGTGGACAGTTGTTATTATTGGGCTCACTGAGATTTTTATGAACAGATTTAATAAATAGTAATACTGTTGTCCTTGCCACCCCTTCATATCACACCCTCTGCACAGAAATCACTCACACGGAGCTTTCAACTCATGATTGTTGGTTTGCTATATCCCTGCTGCAGATTCAGACACACACACAAACACACATATTTGTGTGCTGAGATGTGGTGATCCCATGTGTTTTATATGTAAGGTAGAGCATAATCTTTCTTCCTACCTATGCCATGCTCAAGAATAGGGCAAGTCAGTGATGGGACCTAGCCAGGCTTTCATGTATATTCTGGGATTATGGCTACCTTGATTTACACTCATCTCTTTGGATCTATACTTGGCTCCAGTAGCCACTTAATGGTGACTTCAGCAGCTGAAAATAGCCAGAGCTGATGTATCACTCAGGTACTCTCACATCCCCAGCCCCACTCCCTAGGTTGATGTGTGAGAGGAAAATAGGTCTGACATGTACCTGGCAAATTTATCTAGGGAAGCTGTGCCATCAAATTTCAGTGCTGGCAAGGAGATCCACTGCCTTTATGGACCCTTCTTAGTGCTGGTGAGGCACAAAGAGATCAGAGAAGTGTTCAAGGTTGGATGGGGCTTTGAGCAACCTGGTCTAGTGGAAGGTGCCCCTACAGGGGGTTGGAATAAAATGGTCTTTAAAGTGCCTTCCAGCCCAAACCATTCTTTGATTGTATGAAACGTCTGTCATTCAGAAGAAAGCAATGCAAATACAGACTTGATCTTGTTGTCATTTAAGCCGCTGCAATTCAGTTCATGTTTCTGTTCCTTCCTCAGGCTGGAGTGAGAAGGGGCAGAGCCACCTCCAGAGTTTGTGTAACACATATTCCTCTGGGTTCAGTCCCAACCACTCACCCATTTTTCATGTGGGCTGCTGCTATGCACTGGTGATTTTTGTTTCCAATTGAGACATGTTGGCTGGTATTAATTTAGTTTTATTAAATCTCCTAGATTGTCATCCTACTGTGCACTACCAAGGCTTTAACTGGAGTCAGTGTAGCTCTTCTAGCCTAAATCTTTTGCTGAGTCAAGTCTTATAAATTCCCAGTGGGATGTTTCGCAGGCAGGGCTGGCGCTGTTTACATCCTTTCATCCTGCTCATCTCATCTGAGCTGCAGCTTTGTAATCAGAGGCATCCCTGGTGTGCCACTGATGCTGCTGATGTTTCATTTTTATGGGGGCTTTGACTTGAATTGAACAGCTGAACTTCACCCCTTCCCTGGTGAAGTAATTACCAGAATAACAAGCCTTTTTTTCCTTTTATTGTTTTTTTTTTTTTTTTTTGCAGATGGCACTGAAAGTTTTTGACATGTGTGCCCTTGCCACTCACATCAGATGATGTATGTAGTGTTTGTCCCTTGCTTTGGCATTTTGATATGTGTGAGAGAGGTGAAATGGCTTTAAAAGCTTTTTGCTGGCGCCTGCGGTTTGCTGCAGACCCAGTGGTACAGGCAGAACATGATAAATTGAAA
Source organism: Scytalopus superciliaris (assembly GCA_013400415.1). Taxonomy (NCBI): domain Eukaryota; kingdom Metazoa; phylum Chordata; class Aves; order Passeriformes; family Rhinocryptidae; genus Scytalopus; species Scytalopus superciliaris. The sequence continues at coordinate 1,162,527 of VXBX01003777.1, read as the reverse complement.
TCAGACTTTTTCTTTACAGTTTGACATGGTGATGTTGATGTACAGGGCTAGGGCATCAGCTAGTGCAAAACCACTGTGCTCATTACCTGAGGCCAGACCTGACACTCAAGGAGTTCAACTGAATTACCTGAGCTGGAGGCTGGGATTTTTTGCAGAAAATAATGGTAATTATGTGGTATGGTAATACACTTCTTACTTAAGGGTAAAATAGCAGTTGAATGAGGATAATAGGCTATACATTAACCTGATTCTTAGTAAATGTAATGAAGTGAGTGAGTATCATTAAATGTAATGTGATTGTTTTAAAGAAAATACACAAATTGCAAAGGAGGTATTGAGGCCTTCAGCCCCCTCCTCCCCCCCCAAACTAATCCTCCCACAGTCTCCCCTGAGAATTTGCTGTGACCTGGATAGAAGTGGTTAATGGCCAACTGCCCTTTCTCAGCTGGATCCTTGTTGCAGTACAGATGAAGAGTATCTTTGCTGAAGCTGGTGGAATTCTGCATTCATAGGAAAGTTTATTACAATCAGTGTCTTTCCTGTGTTAAAGTTCATCATGTGACAGAAATTAAGGCCTTAATGGGAACCAAGTCTGATGTGTAACATACTCTGCTGTTCATGTCCTCAATAGATTCAACCAATGTGGATGCTGTATCCATTTAACACAAGTCCAAGTTCAGCTGGATTTAATTTCCATTTCTTCTGCAGTGAGGATGGGGAAGGAGAGCTGTGGATGCAGCTGTGGTTAAGCCACATCTTCCTCTAAGCAGTTTTTCCTGCTTGTGCTGATGTTTTCTTTCTGACTTTCTGTTCTTAGTTACTCCTGAGGCCGTTGGGTTTTTGTCTGCAGTTGGAGTCTTCATTATTCTCCCCACAGTCCTCTTCCACTTCATCAACAAGAAGCTCTGCTTTGAAAAGAGAGGTGAGCTCCCATGCCCAGAACAACAAGGGTGAAGAAAACACTACAAAGAAAAGTCCAGAGCTTGGGAAGGCCTTGGTAAGTATCACAGTAATATACTGCCTTTGCTGTACAGAATCTTCTGGAGGCTTTGATCGCTGGGAGGACAGAGACAGGCCCATTTGCTGTTTCTCAGACTGTTTGTGTGGAAAACAGCAGGGTTTGGGATAGTCTATAGTAACCTCCCAAAATTGATCATATGGATAGGCAATTGCTACTATGCTCCCATTGTCTTTGTTGTCTGGGGTAATCCTTGAAAAGAGGAAGGCAACAATGGGGAAAAAGAACACACTCCCTGCTCAGTCTGTTGTGGGAGTGTTTTGTTTATCTAGTGAAGAGCAAAACGTGATCATTTCTGGGTAACGAGAGTGCCTTTCTGCTCACAAAGGATATGCTCATTCTGATTTTCTTGTAGTAGCTATTACACATTCCTTCATGTGTTTGTTGTGTTCTAGAAACATTATGTCTTCGGTAAACCCATGAGTCCTGGAGTCAAAATAACTGGGAATTTTGCCCTGTTACAAAAATAACGTTTTAATTTTTCTCAGCCATCAAAAATGCATCCATTCTGGTAATGATGGTAACTGAGAATTTGGTAATTTCTTCATGTATTTGTTTGTAAATTTGTGTGTCGTAAGTGTATAATCACTGAAATAATCAGCCAAGAAGAGGCCTCAGAAGCTTCCCAATTAAAAGGTCTGCTTCTCAGTGGTTCAGTCTTAAAGCTGTTGCAGAAGAACACAGTCCTGAAGCATGGAGCCCCTGGAAGGTTGTTTTGTTGTACATTTTGCCTTGTGCCTCAGCGTGGCTGTTGCAAAGAGCATGTTTTGGTCATACCTTAAGAGTGCAGGATTTATGGACATGTCAAAGGCCTGGATGCCACATGTGATAGGAACTTAGTGGGACTAAGTCTTGCTAAATCCATTACCCAAAAAGGTACAAGTACTGGTGGTACTTGAAAAAATTGCCACTCACCTCCCTCTCCATGGAAAGTCCTAACTTCAATGTTTCTAAACAAAGACTATGTGGGGTTTTTTTAATAAGTTTCCTTCGTCAATATTATTTTTAAGTCTTTTTCCCCTTCTCTTCGCCTCCCATCAAGTGGTGTAAAAATGTGGCTTTTATTTCAGTTTTTAAGATGACACATCTCCCAGGAGTGTGTGGGTGTTGACATTCTATGGAGCTGTCACAGGCTATCATGTAAACATGTATTTGCAATAGTTTTTTAAATGTGAATTATTAATAAACAGAGTGGCTTGCTTCCCCCCCCCTCCCCCCCCCCAGTTTTGTTGCTTTCAGATTTTGAAGGACAAGAAATTGCTTCCCAGCTGACACTCTCAATAGCAATTTTCATTTCAGACTAAATCTCATGTGTCTGAGTGATAAACCTTTGAAAACAGGGGTTCATAATGGAAGCACTAATTCAACTTTAACTACAGCTGTGCCATACAAGCAAAATACCACATACATTAATGAGGTGCTAAATCTGATACGGCAGAGGAATGTGTTGTAATCATTAATTACAATGGAAGCTTAAAGTTGGAGTCTGCTTTTTCCGTTCAAACAAAATCAGCTTGCTGGATCGGAGCTAAGAGTTATTTAAAAATATCATCCCTATATTTAGTTTAAATTTCACCGTAGAGTTTTGATACTTGTAAAGCCAATATGGAATATGTGTGTAGGAAATGCCAATGCTTTTAAAGGACAGCAGCATGAGAATATATGAGAGAATATATTAAACCCTGGGCTAACACAGTGTGTCATATGGCGAATGCAGAAACCTGGAGGCTGAGCTTGGGCTGGGAAGGCAGGGAAGGCTGTTTGTAGCACAGCAGTTGCCTGGTGAGGGAGCTCTCCCAAGAGCAGTGTTGACAAGCAAGAGTTTGCCTCACATTTGGAATCTGACTTCGCTGGGTAGAAAGGAGCAGGAAGGAAGTGTTTGTAACATGTAACTTTCAGGTTAGCATTCCCTTTTTCTCTTTTCAACTGCTTCCAATGAGCTGTGTTTGTTACAATGAGATCCTGATTTCAAGGACTCCGCTGTTCTTTAACATGCATCCCACTAATGGTCGTTCCTCCCAATTCTGAGCTCTCAAACTGGGGAAAGCTTTTTTGATTCTCCACATCTGGAATTAAGAGTGGTTAGAACATATCTGTCTGCTATGACTATCAGCTTTACAACTGTTTAAATAGGAAAGAAGGTGTTTTGCATTTTGATCCCCCTGGCATGACTAACATCTTCTGTAGGATAAATCCCACCTTGCAACAGCAGAGGTAACTGAGGCCTGTGGCTTGAGAAGGTGTGTATGGGCTCTGTGTATGAGTTGCTTCTCTTGTCCTTGGATCCCATTAAGTTTTGAGTTACCTATGGATGAAGAAGAGAGTTGGTAGAGAAACACAAGCAAACCTGTCTACTCTGCACTTCGCAGGTGCACAGGCTGACATTCAGAAAGTGCACTGTAAAATGTCAAAGCCTTTTTGTTGCTGTTGTTGTTTTTGCTTTTCTGAATAGAGCCTGACCTCAGAACAAGGCAAGTAACAAAATGAAATGGGTGTTTCCATCATCATGGCTCTAGGATACATCTTGCTGACTTGTTTTTAATTTTAATTGCATGGTTTGTGTCCTTAGGAACAAGTTAAGGAAAAGATTGTTATGAAAACGAAGATTTCACTGAAAACCTTACAGGAGACTTCAGGACAAAGACTCTAAATTACTGGGACACAATAGATAGCAGATTTTTGGTACTAGTGGATCCTATTCTTGACTGGTTCACTGACCTTAGGGATGAGCCCATCTCTTTACCAGGGATGTGCTGCTTCTCACTCAGCTGCTGGAGTGCATTCACTGTGAGGGCTGGAGGTCATCTGGACACAGCAGCATATAGGATGCACTTGGTACTGCAAAGGAGAGCTCAGAGCAGGCTGCAAATCTTGGTAGAGAAGCTGGTAACAACACAACTGACAGGAGAGCTGCACAGAGCCTGTCGAGCTTGCTTGGCTATGCCCAAGCATGTGCAGAAGGCAGTGATTGTGGCATGAAGCATTCCTGGACTGTCTGGAGTGATGTAGGGCCTTGATGTAGATAATGTGCAGAATTTCTTAGTGAGGGAAAGATTAAATACCACACCTTTAAAGTCAGCTGGAGTGGTTCCTCACAACATTAGTGATTTTTTAGGCAGTGGGAGAGTGTGTGTATATGAAGTTTCCCCTTGAATCATCTCTTTACACGAGGAAGGAGTACCTTCCCTTGAGGAAAGGCTTGACAGATGTCAGTGATGTCTCATGTGAGACCTTTTGATGCTGTGATGGTTTGGTATCCCTTGCTGTAGTGTGAATTTTAGGACCAAGAAATGGCTCTTAAATACAGTGTTTGTAGTGTTGGGGAGCCCTTTGCTTCAAAAGGTCACAGGTGCAATGATTGTCACAGAAACATGTGACAATATTGGGCAAACCCTTGTGTGAAGAGCTGTATCCAACCATGTGCTTCAGTGCTGTGACTTGAAAAACTAAAGTGCCTTCCTTGTTCTATGCAGTAATCTTTTTATGATGATGTAACCTGAGACTGGGAAAAGAATCATAGTTTCCCTGATTGTGCTTTATACAAAAATATTCCAGTTGTGCCTTGGCTTAAACACTTGTGATGTTAAGGATGTGCTCCTGATACATGAAAATGGCATAAACATCATGAGGTTTGAAGGAACATTTATTTGCATTTTTCCTTCTGTTTTAGCAGCCTCGAGAGTGCTTTCAGTTCATGTTCTCAAGCTGTTCTGCACAGCCACTGCTCCAGCCTCTGGGGCTGCACACTTAAATAAATAAACGGAGATGCAGTTCTTACATAAACCGCTCATCTCCCATAGCTGAGGCTTTAAGGAAAGCATCAACACCTATAATGTTCACCAAGAGCAGGAATGTTAGCAATGTTGCCTGGGTGCTGACCTTAATTTTCAATACTGCCCTGGGCTCAGCCAAGCCCTGGGTACTCATCACATGCAGTGTGTGGGACTGTCATATGCGAGCAGAGGCAGAGCTTCATGTTTAGAAACAAATAATGTGGGTGAGTGTGACAGTACCAGTCTGGCATGCACAGTGCACTGGCTTCCTCCAAACCCATGGTAAGTTGTGGAAAATCCAGGAATGTGCTTCTGCAAAGACACTCAGTTATGGTTGGTCTTTGTAACTCTGATGCTGAGTACTCAGTAGCTTCACTGTCCTCGGCAAGTGCAGATTGGAAATGAGTCTGGGGTTATTCGTGTCACCTAACAGGTTTGTAGCTCAGCCAGGGTGTTGGGTTCCTTGACCAGCCAGTGGCAGGAGGGGAGAGAAGCTTGTGAAAGGAAAATTTTTCAGTGCCCAAATGTAGCCACTCTTCTACACTGTTTTTTCTCTCAACTGCTTCTGTAGAGGCATGTAGGAAGAGTGGCTGGACATGGGACAGGGTGACTGTTGCCACTGGTGCCTGCCTTAGATGTTAGCCTGTTTTGCAACAAGCCTGACTTAAGTGAGGGGTAAGCGTAGCTGAGAGAGCAGCTCCTAAGCTGGTAGGGACAACTGCCTGCTCAGATCTATGGCTCCAAATTCCCTTAAATCCTTTGAATCTAGGTCTGATTTTCCCTGTGATCCTTCAGCCTCCCAGCATGCCCAGATGGACTGGTAGTTGACTTAGTAGAAGTGAAAGGAGATGGGAGCTACAGACTTAGCCATGTGAGCACGCAGAGATGGATAACCAGGAATCACCCACAGTATTTTTGGTTCCTGGACAGCACTGTCTGCACTGCTCAATGGTGGTCCATACAGAGCAGTTCCCGTAGGCTCTGTAAGGGTGGAGTGTGTGCGTGGGGGAAGGAGTAACAGTAGCTGGGCGACTCCTCACAATGTTTCTAAAATATCTTCATTGTGTTAAACAGCTAGACACGCTCTCCCACTGCTAATTTCCATGCAAGTAATTGCTCTGATTGACCCTGGCTTGTTCACTTGCTGCAGACTGGGTAGTGTGATTGCAGGGGGGGAGGAGACTCGGTCCACAGGGTCTGCTCTACAGAACAGCTCGACAGCACAGGTGGGTGGGTTCGAGTGGTGGTGTAAATTGCTGTTTCTCCAGCCTTTTGAACTTGTGATTTCCTTTCGGCTCTTCTGTCTTCATGCAAGCCTATGAATGACGGCAGCTCAATTACAGAATGTGCTGTAATTTCTGACTGCAGGTTTCTTCTTTCATTGCCCTAATCCAGTAATTACAGATGTTTCTCACCCTTTTACCCTGAAAGAGCACAGTTGCCACTACTAACACCACTTTTCTAATACACCAGTGATTTGTGAATTTCTTTATGCCCTTTTTGCAACCCCCAGTTGGAGAAGTATAAATAGTGTTATTCATTGCTGCTTTTTGTACTACCACTTGGCACGGAATTGTTAGTTTTTTGTGCCTATGGTGATAAGTGGCTCTTTAAACGCAGAGAACTTAATTTTGATCTGGAGGATGTTCAGTGGAGTGGCTCTGGACTTAACACCAGTGCCAAGTCAGAATCTGGCTCTCCCATATATCCGGGCCAAATATTATGGTCAAGGAACCTGCTTCCATTTTCTCTCTCCTGAAAATTCAATCAAGTTTTGCGTTACTATTTTGGTGGCAATGGCATCTGTCTGTGCATTCACAGGTCCTCTGTTTTGTGGACACACTGGACCTACATGAAATGAACACACCACTGAGTTCAGGAGGTCTTACAGTCTAGGCAAAACCAAAGGTGTGAAGTGGTCATCACAGGAAATCACCATCAGCTTCTCAGCTCCACTCCTGATGGAACCTCTGAGCACCACATTTGGATGTTGGTCTTCCAGGGCCAGTCTATTGTGCTTGAATTTATCATTCCATTCTCTGCATGGTGGAGAGACCTGGGTATTTTGAAAAAGGCTCCACAATTTTGAATGATTAATGTCACATTTGCATAATTCCTTTTTTCTTCCATCCCTTTCCTCTTCTCCCCATCCCACTGAAACTGTGAGGATCAGTAATTGTTGCCATTATTATTGACAAAAGAAGAGCACGAACAAAGGAATGGGAAGAAAGGAGGAGACACCATGGAGCTAAATATCCTGATCAAAACCACTTCTGTCATTTGGGTATCAATTTGTACAGCTAATTTGGCACAGCATCACTAGCGAGCTGCCTGCAAAGACATGAGATGATTTAGGAGTGAGAAATAAGTCTGCAGGCTTCCTCTGTGTAGACTGAACCCCATGCAGCTTGGTAGGTTGCTGTCTGTCTGATCTCATCTTTGTTTCCACATCACCCCTTTGGAGCTTGCAGGACCAATGTGCTGCAGCAGTGGGTTTGTTGCCCTGTTGATTTGTAACCTGTGAATGATGTTTCCAATGAGATGTGTCTAATTTATTGACATAAACCATTAGGTTTTCCTTGAATGCCCTGGAGTTTCTGATTCACCAGCTGAAAACTATTATTACAGAGCACATAATCACTTGGAAAGAGCCTCTGTGTTCTCTCTCTCTTCTATTCTTTTTTTTCCCTTTTTTTTTTTTTTTTTTTTTGGTGTTAAATTCAGCTACATAAATAGCATTTTTATAGCACACAGGCCAAAAAGGTACCAAGATGTTCTGTATTTCTGTTTTGTTTTTACCCTAGGAAAGCTCGGTCAGTAGTGACGCTCATGGTTGATGTGAACCTTGGGCACAGTTTGTGAACTTACCTCATAAAGCTTCTGCAAGAGGCTCCAATCAACTGAACAGCTTCAAGTGCACAGGCTGGGTTTGGCACTGTGACTGTTTTAACTGGAAATACATTTTCATCACAGCAATGTTTGGTTATCCTTCACTGTGAGGGTGGAAGGGCTTTGCTAGCATCTTGTTAGATATAATTCTGGCAACTATAAGAGGAGCAAAGACTCCAGATTGTTCCCAGAACTAGGACAGAGGATTTCTTGGCCCAGGGTTGCTTCTGCCTGCCTTCATCTGAGTACATTTCTAATCTCCCCTCTGCTATTTTAAATGTGTTCTAATTGGGTTCTAGTCCAAAAGGGAGGATCAGGCTCATTATAGTTTACAGTAGCTCAAAAAGAGTGATTTAATAATCTTACCCCTCCAAACCCTTCTTACTTCCTTGTTTCATGAACAGCAGAATGAGCTTACCTTTTGCACAGATCCCTAATTTTCTGGGTATCAGCTTAGATTCACACCTTGGTTTAGGTTTTTTCCCCCTAAGGTTGGAGCAGGGCTTTGTGGTGGGTCTGTCACACTGCTGTTCTCAATGTCCACGAGAATAAAGCTCCTGCCCATGGATCTGCTCTGTGGCAGGCCAGGTGGCCATGATGCTTTCTGTATGAGATCAGGAAATAAAGGTGTAAATCATTATAAATATCTTAATTAAAAGTTATGAGAGGTAGGGAAGGCAAGAATCATTCCTCTGGGATGCAGTGTGGCTGTTTAAAGCAGAGACCCAGCTCAGAGTTCCAGTTGCAGACAGATGGATCGAGCAACTTGCTTGAACTCTTGGTACAATTTTCTTGGCAGTGGCAAAAGAAGTACAACATTCTAAAATAGTGGTGTGACAAAGATGTCTCCTCATCATTGGAAGTTGGGAGCTGGTTTCCTCCTCCTGTGTCTCTACAGGGGACAGTGCATTCCCCAGGCAGAGAGGTGAGGCCATGCATTTCTTCCTCATCTGGGATGGCAGAAATAAGAACTCACTTGGAAATTGTTCAGTTATTGTATTTTTGGGGCACCATTTTCAACCTGTGCTCCATAGGACTCCCTGCAAGGGAGGGGTTTGGTAGAAAACTTTTTGCAAGGAGCACACAAAAAGTGACTGAATCAGAGGAAGTTTGTGCCTGTGTTCTGCAGCAGCTTGAATAAGGGTAGTTGTAAAAAATGCACAGCTGATGGCACTTTTTTAGGGACCTACGTATCAAGAAGACTGAAAGACATTTTGGTAATATTACAAACCTCTGCACTGTGGTAGTGTTTGAAATTCTGCTAATAGTCTTTTTTTAGTCCTACAGTAATTGCACCTCTCAATGGGAATGGTGCTCAGGAATAATGATCCTATCAAGACAAAGGAGTATAGATTATAGTAAAGGTTATGATGGCTTCTGTGAGAAGTCTAACATTGATCATTTTAGCTATCTGTTTTTTCCACGATGGGGGGAAAAAAGCATAACTCTGAGCTGAGCATGTGATTTAGTGTGAAAATTCTTATGATTAGTTTTAGAAGATGGAACTTGGAGTGAATTTGCTAAACTTTTTTCTCTCTTTTTTATATGAATAATTTTAAAAAGAAATGGATTTTTATTTCCCACACATTTTATGTTTTTCTCGGTTATTTTACTTTTTTTTTTTTTCCCCTTCCAATGCAAGTCAAAACAGAGAATTCAAAAGTAAAAATCCGTTATGTTGAAAAGGCCACGTTGAGAAATACATCATAAACACCCTGTTAGAGCAGTGTCTCCTAATTAATGGAGAGAGCTCCTGGGAAACAGCAAGCCGGTGACACAGCTCAGCCCCCTTTGATCCTCTGTTGAGTTTCGAAAACCGTTGCCCGCCTAAACTTGTCTGCAGCTTGTTACACATTTTATCCATCTGCTGCAAGATCAAAAATAAACGATTTATAATTCAGTTGAACTCCAGTTGTTCAGCATATCACTGTGGAGCCTTCAGCAAGAAGGAGTGGAGGAAAAGCCAAGGAAAGGCTGAATAGAGTCGGGCACCCTGGAAAAGGCATTGATTTTGCCTGTAGGGAATGTATGGGGTTGCAAGTTTCACAGGGGAGTTGCAGGTGTTACTGGAAAGTGGTTCAGAATTTTTGGGTGAAATATGGTTCAGTGTCTATCCATTGTCTATAAACTGAAATCAAGGCACTTTGTAGGAGGTTCTCAGGCTTCAATCCAGACAGATTTCCAGGTCTTGGGTAGAATTGTGGCTGTGTGTATATGAGTGTGTATGCACTGTGTTTTCCTCCAGCCTGCTTGCAGCAAGGTGATCCAGGCAACTGCTTGATGTTCATGTTCAAGTTTTATCTGCCACTTATGATGACTGGGTGACCACAGCCAAGCCCTGCAGGTGGCTGTAGATCACTGCTTTAATTGCCTCACTAAAGTAAAATCTTGCCTTGGAAAGTTCTCCCATCTTTATGGTTGTGATACCAGCCTCCCTGTGCCAGAGTCTCTTGTGCAGGGCTATGATGTTTGCCTGAGCATGGTGCAGTCAGCCACGGCATCCAGGAGAAGTGGGGTGGCTCTGTTGGACCAATTAGGTGTTAGCTCCAAAATCTAATAACGAGAGGAGCTAATTATTCCCTATGCAAATATCACAAGGCTATGTTCTGTTGATTTTTAGAACAGATCAGCACTTCATTTTAGCACCCGTATGTTTTATCTCCACGGGTTAGCTATTACTCCTGGATACCTGCATTCCTCTGAGGGCTGCTGCTGTCAGGCACCTTGCTGCTGAGATGGAGGCAGAGTATTGTGAAGTTTTCCTTTCATCAGAAATCAGAGATTCATTTGCTGTTGCCTGTAAATAAACAGCAGGTTAAAAAATTATCTAGTATCCAGTACTTACCCACCTGAGTTTATCTCCTTCCGTGCCTGGGAGAATCCTACTGTTACAAGTAATTACAAGAAGAATCCTCTCAGTGACTTCTCTGGTGCTGTGATTTACCAGTAGCAAATCTGCATTATGCTGAAAATGTGCTGTTGGGAGCGTGTAAGTTCTTTAGGTCTATCAGAAAATAAGTTGCACGAAGGAGAGAGGCTTTGCCAAGGGCAGGGTTGGAAAGAGGTGAGTCAATGAAGGGAACAGCTCACCTGGGAGGCTGGGCTGTGACACTCTCTGTTTCTTGCCAAGGATTTAATGTGTGGCAGGGAGCTGTACCTGGGTCCCAGAGGCTGAGCCAGAGGCCAGTGGCTGACAGAGATCCTGGAACAGTTTGTGCCCAGAGCACAGAAAGCTTGTAACAACCATCAGCTTTTCAAATGGCTTTGGTAACCTACATTCATTTACTGTCCTTGTAAGGACTGTAATTCTTAGCACACACTGAAGCTGTTAATAAACCTGTAGGAAGTGTCTGCACCATAAGTCAACATCACTGAACTAAATTATTTGGCACAGGTGTTTTAAAAGGTAAAGTCCTCTTAAGTCACGGATCTCATCTGTAAAAGAGCTGCTCATCGAGCAAGGTGGGATCCCCATAGTTCATGCTCCATTTAAAAATCCAAAATACTGGGATTCCCACTAGATTTCTCTGGAGATCACTTCACAAGGTTCTTTGTGAATAAGCTCATTGCTGCTCAGCTTATTTTATTGCAGCTTACATTGTATTTACCCTTTTATAATTTCATTGCTTTTAGACCTCTCAGTTCAGCAAGACACTGGTATTGGTATTGGAAGCTTCTTTTTGCTTCTTTTTAGTTGTCTTTTAGTCTAAAATCTGCAACTATTTAATTCTTCCTAAACCCGTCATCCTATTTGTAGGTTTCTCCTTCTTCTCAGAATTCCTAAAAGAATATCTGTCTTGTGATGATGTGGGAAGATGTATATCGGGCAAAAAGGCATGTTAACTTTTTGCAAATTATGTTTTATTTAGAGTTTAGACGAATTTTGAGAAAACTTATTGACATGACACCAGTGCTTTTGTTAACTTGTTTCTGTTCCCAGTCATTTCATACCTATAATATTCCACCTCCTCTGCTTTTTTTCCCCCATTTCTATGAAGGGTAAAGCAACTCTGTGTTGTGTTGCTCTGTGGGCAGAGAGAGCTTTTTCAGAGCCTTTCTAAAGCAATGTATTTGAGTTAGTTGTCTGCCATGTGCTGGTACTTCATCCTTTAGGCCTGTCACTGTAATCAATCAAAACATAATTTCCCCTAAATTGTCCTCCCTTCAGTTTTCTCACTTGGAGATGCTAATACTAAGGACATGGTGGAAGCTGGGGCCAGGTGATTACTTGAGGTTTTTGATTGCAGGTTGTTTTGTACTTTTTTTTTTTTTTACCAGGTCCGTTGACAGCTCTAACCAGAATGTGTGCACTTCAAAAAGGTACTTGTGTTCCAATGTTCTATGTTTTTATTTTTATATAAGGTTTAGCAATTGAATAAAAGCTTTCCAGATCTCTGCAGGAATATGTGTAATTTGTCCGTCATTTCTGGATTTCTAGTGGTATTCTCCATGGGTAGAAGTGCTTTTTCCATTTTTCCCTCTCAGTTCTAGACATCTTACGTAGATAGTGTGTCGACAGGTGTTGATGGACAAGCAATTTACAGTAATCTCTTATGGTGCTTATTCTGTAGCTCCCTGAATTATAAGTGACATGCTGGCAAAGCTGAACAACTGATCACCAGATACTGGCATAGTATTAAACATGGCTTCTGAGGCTGCTCAGAATTTCCTTCAGCCACTGTCTTCTTGGATGTCTCAAATATATGAAGCTCTCCAACAAGCAGGAGACTCTATATCTGCCTCACTGCTGAATTTGAGTGGAGTGGGTCGTAAGTCAGAAGAAGAAAGGAACCAGGACTTGGAGAATAATGGAGGAGTTTACGAGGGTTATTCTGAGGAATCAGATGATGAACAAGACCTGGACCTCTGGGATGAGGAATATTTATATCCTAGAGAAGATGGTTACATTGGGGGTCCTGATTTTGCTTCACAAGACCTCCCTCGTGGCTCTGACTTGTGTCCACAGAGGCAAAAACGGGTTAAAAACACCAGCACCTTAGCAGAGCGGTGTCTTGAAAGCACGAGGTCTTCGACAGCCAATGGATCCTACTGGACAAGTGAAGATCTCCAGCCACTTGATCGGCTTCCTCCCATCGCTGAGGAAGAAGGTGAGCCCTCTGTGAGGATGGGAGGTCATGAGCACAACCTCAGCTTGGGTGGCTCCTTAAAAAATAATAATGACAAGGCAAGTTTTGCAGGTAAGCAGCAAGCACGCACCCTGACAGTGTTATCCAGACCTTTCTTTTTCTGCTATTGATTTGATTTAGTTGCTAATCTGCTCATTATTGTCTGTGCTGTCTTTGTTTCCCAAAGCTAAAATAAAACTCCCCAAATCCCAAAGAAAAATCTAACCTTTCCAGTGCTTCTCTCATACGTGAGACTAATTTCATTGAAGTAAGCGGAAATCTCCAGGGCGAAATGCTGTGTATAGGAAGGCAATCAGGCCCCGTTGCTGTAGCAAGGAGTGTTTTGCTCCCCCCTGTTTAGTTTCTTGTAGAAGGACTCTTCAAAGGGAATGTTTAGCCTTAAGCCTTTGCTTTGAGAACCATCTGCCTTTGCGTCATTGCTATTAAAGATATATATAATCTCAAACCTTGTTTCTTTGTGCCAGGAATCTCAAGATGTTACTGTGCCATGTGCTGTGAAATGCTGTACTAAAAAACCAGACATATCTCATGATTTTATGGATGAAAGGCTCCCAAATCGCTTTCCTCCCCTCCCACCACCCCCACAGGCTTTTCAAATAAGACTGAAGAGGACAGCAGGCAGGAGATTATGGGAAGGAAAACTGAGTTTGATATTTTCAGTTTAAAATAGGCCTAACTATGACTTCTGATCATTAAGTGACAGGAACAGCTTTTCAGGCGATAGCGTTCGGGACTGAGTTTCAGCCATGTGACTTTTACTCACCCAATATCACCATAAGTGATGCTGAAAGTTTCCTGAGCCACAGAGATCTGATGGAGATTTATGTCCTGACTATATACAGGAAAGCTGAAGTCTTGCTGGCATCATCCTTGGGTCTTGCTGGGAGAAATCTGCTCTTTATGAACATCTTAGGAATGGGGATAAGGGAAGAAAGGGGGTGAGGGGACTGGATGTACAGTATGGACTCACTGAGGATCTTCAAAATTTGGCTTCAAATACCTTTTTTTTTATTCCTTTAATTTATTTGCTTTTAAGTAGGCAATAGATGCTCTTGAAAATGTGTGTTTTATTATGACCAAGAGCTTTTCATCACTCTTGGCGTCTAGGAAAGTCTTACATATTTAGCCTTTTTGTGCAGACTGCAGAAGATCAGCCTGTTTGTTTTTTGTATTTAATAAGAATATCAGACTGAGAGGGTATAAACCTTGATGGTGTTCTTTAATGAATGTTCAAATTAGCTCTATTCCTTATTACTGTTTCTCACAATGTTATGGCCAGGGAGTGAATAATTCAAAAGAGTTTTTGGTCTTGCTGTTCTGTCTCCCAAACTGGGCCTTCTTGTTTCATATTCCAAATGAGTGGTTGCCAGTTCTCAGGTGAAGTACCTCAGAGTCTCTTGGAGCCCAGCCCCTGCCTTCTGCTATGCCTATACACTGCCTGTCTGATATCCAGCCCCCAGGGTTTATTTGTAGGCATTGAGTCAATGCTGCTGCAGGGCTGGATTTGCTGTGTGTGCTTGGGTTATGTGCTCAGTGTGTGCACAGAAGTCATGGAACAGGGCAAATAGTGGCCCTTCAGAGGGTGCTGGGGTCATGGATGCTCTTGGACAAGTGCTATCCCAGGTATAACCTCTCCTCCTGCAGAGCCTGTACAGCCCCAGGAGGGGCTGGTAGAGCAATTCACAGCAAATCCTGGGGCTCAGCCAGGTGCCAGATGCATCATTTCAGTGGTAGCCTCCAGATCTTTTCCTGTCTCTGGACTACAGGTTTGCTTACAGTGGATGGGAGGAAAGGTGGTGAGTTCCAAGGGAGCCAGAAATGGGCTGCTGTCACTGTCAGAGCCGTTTGTAGCCTGCAGGCTTGTCTGCAGGAACATCTGAGAAAGAGGGTCCTTTGGAACATGTGATGGACTAGATGAAGTTTCCTGGTGAGAGAGATTTAGAGTGACAGACAGATGTCAGAGTAACCCATCACTGCAGCTAAAGGGAAGGGTCTCTCTGGACCACTCTCCCAGCTGAGAGCAGGTACTGATGAAGCTGCTCTTGGAGCTCCTTTAAATATTTATTGGCTTTCCTTCTCAATAAGCTGTCTGGAGCCATTGTGGACTGGAAGGCTGTACTTAAAATGCTCCCCAGCACCTACCTTGCTGCTTCCTAGAGCTCTCTGCTTCCACATGAAATGCTTTAGGGTGCATTGTGTAGCTTTTTACACTAGAAGGAATGTCATTCCAAATGCTCTCAAATAGGTTTTAATCTCTGCAACGCACTGCACAAAGGGCCATCCAATGGTCTCAGGACTTCATAGTCATAACATTGGCTGTTTGAGGGTTAGATGGCTGGTAACTGATGCCTTTTTTTCTCAGAACTAAGTGGTATAATGGGAGAGAAAGTCCTGAACTGTGATTTGAAAATGTCTTCCACAAGCTCTTTTATGTGGAAGAACTCATTTTGCTCTTCTAAGTGAACTTTCACTTCCAAAACACACATGCTCTTTGTATTTTATTTTTCAATTCTTTATTTCCTCTTTTTCCTTTAGATTCATTCTCTAACATCAAGAGTGTGAACTCTTCTGATGATAACCTAGACATGCAGAGAGACTGTAATACCCTGGCAACTTAAAATTTCAGTCATGGATTAAAATGAACAAGAGAAGATACTTGAGGTATCCTTATTTCTGTTACCTCTGTTACCTAACCCTAAGTGACAATGTAAGCAAGTATATGGACTTGCTGACATCCAGCAAAGCCATTTAGTAGCATCAGAAGGAGCTTTGAACATTTTTCCTTCCATTTGGCATTCCCCCCCCCTCCCCGTTTCCCCCATTTCTGCAAAATACATGTTTCCTGTTTATCCTTATATTCTTTTCAGAACATTGCATCTTGACTGTATTTCACTTAATGTACCATATTTCTCTCCACAATAGAATATTTTAAAGCTAAATTGGCACAAAACAGTAGCAATGCTGAATGCTTTTTGTTGCCATGGAAATATTTCTGGGCACTTACTGAAGACCTGGTTGCCAATAGTAATGTAACAGAGAAAATAGATATGCTTCATTTAGCAGCCACCGGTGATTAAAGAGCCACAGAAACCTGTTACAAGGTCATTCCAATATATAGTTTATTGGGTTTAGGGGAAAAAACTCCCACAGCCCTAGATGAGAATAGTTTTGTTTTAAAGGAGATGCAAAGCAAAATCCAATAGCTGTTCCCTTCTCTTAAACTGACAGCATGCTTCTGAGATGAAATAAAATAACGTTGTAGTTAAAAACCATTATTACCCTTTCTCCTTTTTATCAAATATGTTTTTGATCACATTTTTGCCTCCTAGGAAATGTTTCCTAGCTCCCAGAGCAGATTTTCCTAGGCTCTAAAGCAGCATGCACATTATTGAAAACCATTTTTAGGCTTAGGGATCTAATAAAGTGTTTGAGCAATGAAATTTTTGGTTTCTTAAGTAAAACTCCTGTCAGGCACCTTGAGGCATGCTAATAACAGGGTGCAGGGTTTGGCTGCTGCCAGGTCCTAGCCTGTAATTAAATGATGCTAGTAAAGTTGTAGCAAGGTTTCCAACAACTGCAGGGAAAAGCTTTTCACTTTGGATGCTTTTGATCCACAGTTTACTGATGAAGGTAGTTCAGGAAATACTGCAATGCCAGGTGTTTAGTTCAAGAAGTTAGTGATGGGAGGGTGGTGCATGCAGATCCTGCCACCACACGGAAATCATGTAGTTGTGAATTTTGCAAATACAGATGAACTTGCTCTTGCTCTTTGTCTGTTTGATCTCAGTGTTTCTGACAGAGAAACTGTCATATATCACAGGGCAGGGGTAGAGTAGCCTTTTCATCCCTCTCTGGCATAGATCCTGCTGCTCAGCTGATTGGGGATGGCTGGCAAGAGCGTGACTGCCGAATCCATCATTGCACATTTGGCTTAAAAAAATTGGAAAGAAGAACCCCAGTGGGGCAATAAACCACATCTAAAAGTAGTGCACTGCAAGTAGAGGGGTAGATGGGGCCAGTCTGTCCACTTCCCAGCATGGATTTATAAGGAAAAAAACCCCAGTAATGATGAAAAAGGTGAAGAACAGCAACAACTGCACCATGAAACCAGTGGCTTCAGCCCATTTCTTCCTCAGGACCCATGTCCTTTACAAGCAAAAAGTCAAATTGACCTTTCAGTTAGCAGTTTCAGCAGACATTGCCCTGAAAAGGCACGGGGACAGACACACCAGCAGAGCTGAGTTTTCTGAATCAGAGCTGAACTATTTTTGCATAGCAAGTTCTGTGATGGAAGAGTCTCCTGAGCTGTCTGACACTGTGCTCGTAACACTGGGGTATTATATAGGTGAGTACAACTCTTCAAATGTAAGAAGTCCTTGGGGATTTTTCCCCATCAACTAGACAATCTCAGTACTAGCCAAAGGTTGCATTTTAGCTGCACTAAAATAATTTTTGTGACCTTGGAATGCTAAGAGTGTGACATCCTAAGGACTGTGACATTCTAATAGGCATCTTGTCTAGATGGCTGGACAGTCCTCAATACATGTGTAAGGGAAGGCACACCTCTGAGGCTCTGGGAGTTTTAAAAACTAGAAAGCACTATTGCATTTACTTACCTTGGCCTCCAGTTTCACAGGGGTCATTGATTTTTGCTAGTAATTGCTGTAGTAAAGGAAATTATTCTTTCTGCTCTATATGAACACTCCTGACCTCAGTAAATGACCCTTCATATGGGCAGGAAATCCTAGACAAGAAGTGGGTTTTCATTAGATCCTATAAACCCATATAGCAAAACATAACCACAACAAAAAGATGCTGATTATGTCATAAATTAAACTTCTGTCTGAACTCAAGACTAAAATAGCTAGATGTGCAGTCTCCATGTAAAGAAATGAAGTGTTTATGAATTTTATCACCTGTCTGGATATGCAGCCAGCCAGTGTTCCTGTCAGAATGTAGCCCTATAAAAATCAGTGCCTGCACTCCAAGCAGGACATTTGAAGAGGCGACACTGAATCAATATCACCACAAGGGCTGAGTGAAGGAAAGCAAAGGCAGACAGTGGACAAAAACACTTCACAGAAAATACTCCTGGCAGCTTGAGTGGGGTGAAGCACAAACGTGACTGGGGACATGCATCTGGTCTCTGAAGAATGCAGTACAAGGCTGAAATTTTATGAAATGAAGTGCAGACGTGAGTTTGCATTGAATGCCTTCTCTCTGGGAAATTCAGAACCACTCAAAGTGTTTGTGCACAGACTTCTGCCCTTGTGAAGGTGGTACAGTGTTTCTACTTATAATTAAAGTACTCCTTTGCAGTCCCATCTCTTCGATGTTTTGAATTATAAGGGATCTTCATCCATGATGCCAAAAGTGAGTGGCAAGAGAGTACACAATAGCCCTGAAAGGAGGGGAAATTGTGGTGTATCAGCTTTATAGCTGGAGAAATTAAACCAAAAAGCAGTTCAAACCACAAATTTTCAAAGATGGTACCATTGCCAGCCCTGTCTTGGGCCTGTCAGCATTGCTGTTCATCCTCAGTTGGGGATTTTGGACACAGTACCTTTGTCAGCCCACAGTAGATCAGTAGTTTGGGTTTTCACCAAGTTCCCTGTCTGGTGGGCAGAGCTTCCTCGTGCCTATATCCCTAGGGGCATGAGAAGGGGTGCTCTGTTCAGGAATGCTTGTCATCTGCTCTTGTCATCTAGAAGGTTGCATAAGCTGTACAGAGAAGGGTGTATTTGAGAAGATGAAATGGATTTGCCGTTCAGTGCAGTTACAGAACAAATTGTGTGTGTGAGCGTGTGTGTTTGTGCATGTATTTTCTGATCCACTCTTGCTAAGTGACATCCTCTTCCCACTCCCCATATGGCAGTTGCGACTCTACCTTCCTCTGGGAAGGTTGTTTAGGACTCAAGAGACTTCATTTACCAATAAACAGCATCTTGGCAGCATCTGGGAAATGGTGCCTCTCTCCTAGAAACCCTGCCTCCTCACCTTCCATCTCCTACTACAGGCGAGGCAGGTGCGAATGATCTCATTGTGTTGTGGTGGAGGTTACTAGCAGCATTCTGTGCAGAGCTGGGACGTAGTATTTCTGTGTGCTGATACAAACAGTAGTACTGTTTGTCTTTTTTTCCCTCTTTTTCTTTTTTGGCATGTGTGTGGGGGTTCTTCTCATTTGCAGTTGTTGCTAGTTTGGCCTGTCTGTGCTTGGTGAAAGCATGAATAATCCATTTCCATACCCCCCACCCCCCACCCCCCGGCCTCTTTGCATTGCTTAACAGCACAAAAAAAGCACTGAAGTAAGCTTAGATGATATGGGATCACTCTGCCAAAAAGTCAGCTGGTGTTGAGTCCACCTCTTGCCAGACTGGAGTGTGGATATGACTTCCTTGTGCCCAGTTAACTTTTGGTTGTTGTGATGATGTGGTGGCAGCAGCCATCATTTTGAGTGGCCTCACAGACTCCCGAAATAGGTTTAGTAACCAAGGGGAAAGACTGCAGTGAAAGCAAGTAGGGAGATTACAGTCACAGAGGTAAAACTGTACAGTTTTAAAGGCAGTGAATGTCCTTGTTGGGCTGAGGGAAAGTGTGGTTGGGTTGTACCTCTGAGATACTGTTTGTGTGATTCTCATGGGGTTTCCACAGGTTGACTCAGGGAGACTTCATTAGTACCTCTTTGTGACCAACATGAATGACTTCAGTTGAATCTTAAATTAGTCTATAGCAAAATCTGAAGAAAATCCCTTCTAATGACCGTGAAAATAGCTGATGCTCTCACGGCATCATTGTCCTGCCTAAAAGTTGCCTGATGCCCAGCAGGTGCTCCCCTGTCTGGAGAGCTCAGTAGCCATGTGAGATAAACCAACCCTGAAGGGTCTCATTGCACTAGGCCTGAGGACTTGTCCCCCAAGCTGGGCACTTGGAGACATTTCTCTCCTCAGGGGGAGAGGTTTAAGCCCATACCGCCTGTACAGTAGCAGCATAATCTGTGTGGGAGTATTTTCCAGCAAATAGTATGAGAGTGGTGATGCTGGAGAGAAAGTCCTGAATTTGGATTAATGAGAGCACTAAGATTTGCTGAAGCTCTGTATTGCAGGGTCAGTTTTGGGGTCTAGACTTACTGCCATAAATAATGTAGCTATAAAACCCTTGGGCCTGAGTTTTGCAATTGCTGGTAACTGGTGTAAAACTGCAGCTGAGATACAATGTCCTTCCCCTATCACACAGCTGTGCTACCTCCCCATGCCTGGCTTCACGAACAAGCCACTGTGTGGTGAACTGGACCAGCCTGTTTTATCAGACAAGAGTTAACAGCCCCTTCCCTGTTACTTTTGAATCAGGTGAGTCAGCCACATGATTCCTAAAACTGAAACAAAGGGATGAGGGGAAGGGAAGGAGGACAGGGTTACCCTTTTGGGTGACAGCTTTGGTCCTGAAGGCATGTGGGTCTAATTGCACCACATCCTCACCCACTGCTGCTCCCAAAGACAGTGATTTTCCCCGGAGTGCTATGGTATTGGAGGTGTTACAGCAGGAGTAAAGGCAACTGTGGTAAATCAACCCTCTGGCAGAAAAGGTTCAATTAGAAAAATAAGTGGGAAAATAAATATCTGCCTTGTTGCAATGCAGTTGTTATCTATAGCAAATGCAAACAACTACCTTTTCAGGGGAGTTCATTTCCACACTGTTAATCAGCAAACAAAGGCTTGTGGGTGTGAAGCTGATGGTTGGGTGCTATGAATGGTATGTGCATGTGCTGAGTCTCACAGGTTGTGAGTGTGGAGTAGTGAAACTACTTTAAAGAAGAGCAAGAGTCATTGACCTGGGTTTCCTGAATGTTTTCTTGGCCAGTTTGATTCTTGCTAGATGAAAGGAGTGAGTGCCAATTCAGAGAAACTTCCTTAAAAGTAGCGGAGGAAGCTTAAAAGTGACTCCCTTGCATTAGAAGAAGTGCATATCCAAGGCAAGCAAACAAGTACAAGGGGTGATGGATGGGGAACCTGAAGGGATTCAACGCATTGTGGTACAAAAGCTACTAGGAAAACTGTCATAAAAAGAATACTCATTAAGTGAAAGTTGTTTTTTTTTTTTGTTGTTGTTGGAAGGGAAGGGCAGCGTTTTCTACTTCATCAGCCACTGGCATCCAGCAGTTTGTTTAGTTTCTGAGTCCATGAGCATTTACAGCCCCACACCCCAGAGCACACACAGCTACACCTGTGCCCTGCAGTGTCCCCAGTGTAGACATGACATCTGCTGACAGAAGGTGCTTTTCTGCCTCTGCAGCTGCATGTTTTCTGCAAACAACCCAACCTGGGCTGTCAGAGAGGTGTAGGCTGACTCATGGGTGTAACTGCATCCACACCAGGGGGTTTCCTGGCTTAGCAGTGTCTCCTACTGTTTCTAATCTCTTTTTTTCTTCCACTTCTCCACAAGTCCTGGGCTTGTGCTAATAAAACCTAGTAGCATAAATGAAGCCTGACTCATACTTATTCCACATGTAAAATGTAAAGTAAGTGACTGGGAAAATCAGAGATGACTGTGGTTCACCCTCTTGGCTGCCATTTCCTATAGCCACAGAAGAACCTTAGCACAGTGAGAGTCAGTTTGAAGTTGAATCCCATGTTCCTATTTTTAAAATCCAAATTTGAGAGCAGGAAAAAACTCAACAGGAAAATATGTTGGTGCTCATGCTGTTTTCTGTGGGCAGTTCTCTATTTCTTTGCACAGCAGTGTGCAGAATTGGAGTGTATTGCTCTGGCTGCTGTATTGTTCCACTATAGAGGTGCGTGATAGAGCTAAATAATGTCTTCTTGCTGATTACTCTCTTTATTGTTGTTTTGTTTATTTGTTTTTTTGTGTGTTTGTTTTGGGGCATTTTATCCTTTGATGGTTGTTTTTTTGGGTGCTTTTGTTTGTTTGGGAGTTTTTTATTGGTCTTTTTAAAAAATATTTTTGTTGGAAATATCCTCCTGGTATGAAGGCTTCAAATTTGTGATTCTCTCTGCCTGCATAGCCTGCAAAAACCCAAATACACTTTACCTTGGGGAGCTTCCCAGTTGGTTTGGTCATGGGGTGAGGACAAATGAAGAGGTAGAGATTGATGTGTTGCAAAAGCAGGGCACTGTCAGTTTGACACTCAGCAGAGTGGGGCAAACCTCACCTGTGACACGGGACACCAAGTGGTTCCCTGGTTGTTATACCTTGTAAAAGAGGCAAATGCACATAGGGGTGGGTGCAAGGGGAAAGCCCATCTGAGGGCTGTCCTCTCATCAGTAAATGACCTGTGGGTGTTAGATAGTGGTGCCTGATCATTGTGTTGAGCCTCTTTGGCCACAGTGGCACGTGTAGAGGCATGGGTCTACTCCATACATTCTAAATGCATTTGGGGTTTAGGGAGTGGTTTGGATTGAGTGCTCTCCTCCTCAGTCAAGCCTGTAAATCAGGTAGTTGCATTACTTTGTACTTCAGTTTGAACTCCCAATCCAAGTGGCTGTGACAACAAGAGGAAGACTCCAAATTGAAAACAGCTACAGAGTTGTAGTTGCACAGGGATTGGTAGGAGCAATTCCACATGTGTTGCTATGTGTTCCCTGTACAAATTGTTCCTTCTTTTTTTGAGAAGCTGTAACAAATCCCTTGTTTGCACCAGACCTTTCCAGTTTTCCAAAAGAAAAGCCCTGTTCTTTCTGTGTCAGTTCTGTGTTTTGCTGAGGTAGGAGCTGTTGCAGATCAGTTTGTCATCCTGATCATGAAAATTTTAAGGCCAGGCCTATATGACTGTTTCTATAATAGCAAAGAACACGGCAATGAGTGCTCCTGGGATGCTCTGAGTGTATGCATTATGCATTGATGCACTGATATTGTCTGGCTGTATGATCAAATACATTTCTTTTGTATAGTACTTCTGCTTCCTTCAGGGCTTGGTGATGTTCCCATTGAAACTCTTACTGATTTCCGTAGAGCAGAATCAAAATCTTTAAGACCAAAGTGGACACACAAGGGCAACATTAGGAAAACCAGGAATTTGGCATTTGCAGAGTTTTCATTATTCAGCCAAAATGCCTGTTGTTTGTTGTTGTTTTTTTTAACATGCAGGCAACACAGGATGTGTGCATTACATCTATACTTCACACCTACACTATATATTTTATGCAGTAATTTTTTTTCCTTGGGTAAGCTTGGAGCAAATGATAAGTTATTCTTTATACTTGGTAACACTGCAGAGAAATCTTGAATTATTTATTTCATGCATTTTAGCTTAGTGTATTTGGATGCCTGTAAGCTAACTTTGTAACTGATTGGGTGTTTGAAATTTTGAATTAATAGTGGTAGTTTGAAATACCTTGCCAGAAAAAGAGGTCACCCTCCTTCCTCCCCCACTGTCTCCTCTGGGGGAAAAAAAAAACAACAATCCCACATGCCTCCTTAGGAGCAGTGGGAAGTTGATTTGTAAAACAGATGCTGCATAGAAGTAATTGAGTTGAAGTTGCTAGAAATATGTATACGCTACACAACATCTGCAGATCTCAAGATGTATTCATTATCTTTCCAGAATTTAGATTGTAATTATGGGTCCTTTATTTAAGTTTCCATGGTGATAGAGAAAATGTTTCCCCCTTGTCCTTTGCTAATCAGGACACTTGTGTATTTGAATGGTGATCGTTTTCCTCTCCCCTGGGTAAAGTTACTTTTATTAATACAGAGATATTAAGTTGACATGGAGCTGTCTGCTGCTCAGGCACCGATTCAGCAGCAGACGTATCAGGCATTTGCTACAGATTCCCCAGTGCCACAGTTTAATTAGCCTGGATGCTTCCAAATGTTTGTGAGAAATAGCAGCCACTGTCATAACAAGTGATGCAGTCGTGCTTTGGGGATTGGTAAAGCTGAAGTCAAAGTCAAGCAGCCAATAATATATCAAACCAGGTCAAGCTTCTCTCCTCCATCCCGTCACCCTTCCCCTTCTGTCTTAGGAAAAGGGCTCTGCTGTGTTTTGCAGGAAGTTGCAGTCAGGTCAGAGCTCTTACAGGAACAGTCTAAGAGTTCTGCATCCATGTGGCCTTTGCAAAATATCCTGTAATAGTCAAAATTGTACACTCTGTTAAGGTACATTTATTTAACTATACAGCCTCATGCCCACAGACCCAGGATTTTTGGCAAGCTGTTGAAGTGAAAAGTGGACTTTTTTTTTTGAAACTGGAAAAAAATTTATTTTTTTATCTTAATCACCCAAAAGATACACATTTAAATAGAATTTGACAGTCTTTTCTGAGCGTTTAAATAAGTTTTGTAGAGCTTTCATGAGCTGCAGGTAGTGGAATGCAGGTAGTTGGCTGAAAAGGAATGCTCAGTTTTATGTGTTTTGATTATTTGAATAGATCATAGCACATTTAGGCCACAGGGTTGTTGCAGCTTGAAAGAATTTTTACTTAAGAAAATTTCAGTGAAGCTTATTTTTAACAATGCACATAAAAATAATAATTTTTTATGGTAGCTGGTCACTGACCATTTGCAAACTAATGTCTAAAACGTTTTCCATTTCTATCAGAATAGCAACACTTTGTTTTTTCCTTCAACTGAGAGCAATTTTCTAGAAGGAACAGCAGGTTTATTGTCAAACTGGTAAACCAGACCAGAGGGTCAAATTAGCAGCATGGTGGCACAAGATGGGTCAGCTGGTACTGGGCTGGTGGTGGGAGCAGTTGGCTTTGGTGGTCCCAGCTTCCTCTCTGTCCAGGGAGTGGAGTGCAGGAGCAGGCAAATTTATGGAGCTGTGACAGCAGTTGTCATTAAGTTGGCACTGCAGATTTTTAGCAGGCCTCACACAGTGTGTAAAAGCAGGACCCCATTTCCCCACCTGTAGCTGCGTGGCTGGTGTGAGGTTCGAGGTGGAAGAAGGTGCTTTTCTTCCCAAACCAGGCAGTGTCCCTGAGGGAACTGTCTGTCTGTGCTACCCATTTATTCAGCTGCTGGGGTTTGCTGTGGCAATTATCAAAGCAGGTCTTGGCAACCATATCCTACACTTCATGCTCGAGAGCAAGCAGTGGCCTGACCACACTTGACAGCTGGCTTGTTCACACATGTGCCCACAAACCTGACAAACACACCGACTGCCCTCTGTCCCCACTGCTCCCTTTTCTGTGTATTGGTGGGTCAAAATGTCCTGCTGTTGTGCTTCCCTAATGCTGCTGGCAGGGAGATCAGCAAAATGCCTCTGTGTTTCCATCCTGACAGAGCAAGGCCAAGTATATATAGTATGTACTGAACTCTCCTTCCCCCATCTGCTGGGAATTCACACACTAATGAGGGTACAGTCATCTCCTATGCAGAGCACGTGTTGGCAGCAGGAGAGGAAGGGCATCGCAGGGACGTGCTCAAATGCGTATCTTCACTTTTAAAGGTTATAATTTACATTGGTCTCCCGAGTTCGTCTGCTGCTGGCAGATGGAGTCAGCAGTGCCTGTTAGCCACGTGCCATATTTATGTGTTCGTGGTGCTACCCTGAGCAGGTTACATCTGAGCTGCTTTTTCTGCACAAAATAAGTTTCCCTCTTCACCTTAGCAGGAGCTGCAGGGGAATGGAAGCATGGAAAAGTTTTCAAGACCTTTGCTTGCTACTTTGTCTTTGTACATGCCAATGATTTTGCAAGTGGTTTTCTGTGTGTTGTGTCTTTGTGTTTTGCTCTGTTAAATATCTTCATTTAAAAAAACCCAAAACAAACTAGGTTAACATGCAGAGTTGGGCAAGGTCTAATAATACATATACAATATGACATTCACAGACTTTCCAGAGGCTTGAAGTCATAGGTGATTCTCAGGTTCATTCCTTAATCCTCCCTAAACCTTTGGTCCCCTTTTTCTCCCCAGAAGGTCCATCTAAGAGCCAGAAGTCTGTTGTGTCCTCTGACTTCTTGGCCAAGGGCCCCACACCATCTAAAGCCCAAACTGTGTTTTTCTGCCAGTGAACAGTTACAGGGAGGATGAAGAACAGACAGCATCCTCAGGCAACAATAATGAGGTGATTAAGCAGTTTGAGATCTCTGTGTCATGCTCACAAAGCTTTCAATCAGAAGTATCTGAAAAAGCAACACCAGCAGGGGTGGAACATAGACCCAAATTCAGCTGCTTGCCTTCCAGCCACAAGGAGCACAGCACAGAAGTATCTGAATGCAAAGGTACTGTTTGCGTGAAAAAACGTTAAAGAACTTGGAGTCTGAGAGCTGTAGCCTCAACACAGAGAGATTTTGTTGTGGAGAGCAAGTCCTGATTCTCACTTTCTCCCTTACTAAACTTGGTTTCCTGATTGGTTACCTGAGGCTAAAATACTCAGAGGGAAGTCTGGGCTGAAGACTTACTCAAGTCCATGAAAAACTTTCTATTAATTGTATATTGAATTGGTTATTGAGTTCTGTTTCCTTAACCTACGGGTATTTTCATGGATTTTTACTGGAAATTCTACCAGAGTAAGGACTGCAGGGCTTGGTTCTAATTATTTTTGATCTGTGCCACATGAGTCATCTCTCTAGCAAGACTTTGAGCAGAAGCTGAATATCCCCTTTTGTAACAACTTTACAAACACAAGGTGAACAGTGAATGAATTATGTGGTATAATTTGCCAGTGCATACGCCAAATGTCAGGCAATGACAGAAACTAAAGATTTGCAGCACAGAAGGGAAGGATTTTATGATCTTCCATGGACTAATGTAATGACTCTTTTATACAAACAGAGATGAAATGCATTTAAAAACACAGCTATTTAGAAAATTGACCTGAACACACTCTAAAATCTGGAGAAGTTCATTAGAGGGAAGAACAACGAAAGTGCCCTTTGTTTTTAGTTCCATAGACTGTTTTAATTCTGAAATATACTCGCTTGATTTTAATGTACCCTCCAATTAGAGTGACCATTTGAAGATATGTCTCTCCATCAAACTTTTCCTCTGGTACAACACGGTGCAGGGTCGCTCTTTTTTTTTTTTTCTGAAAGTGGTTAAATAGCTCTTCAAAAACTAGATGAAACCCTGCTTTCACTGAGACATTCAATCCTTTTTGTA
Organism: Scytalopus superciliaris; assembly: GCA_013400415.1. Lineage (NCBI taxonomy): Eukaryota > Metazoa > Chordata > Aves > Passeriformes > Rhinocryptidae > Scytalopus > Scytalopus superciliaris. The sequence goes on along the minus strand of VXBX01003777.1, from coordinate 1,135,639 downwards.
CCATTCCTCACTAAGCTCAAGATTAGGCCTTTGGTTACAAATGCCTATAAATTAATCCTTGGGTGTGCCAAGTCACCCTCAAATCCAGAGAGGCTTCTGAGCATGTAGAGCTGCTGCTACTGGGTGTAGAGTGATAGTTGCACACACCTACAGCTCCTGATATGAGACCTTATTTGGGAGAGAAGTGGTTGGGGTAAATCCTGGATAACCCCACATCCTGCTACACTCCAGTTACTGGTCTGAGAACTGCAGATGTGTGAAGTCCATGTTGGCCCCTGGTTGGTGCCATGGTCAAAAAACATGAGGATTTGTGAGAGTAAAGCCATCATTGTGCTCCAAGGGTGTATTAAACACTGTTCCAGTTGAGCGGATTCTCTGGGCCTGGCTGGGTTGGAGGGATGAAGGATTGTTTGAAGGTGCTGAGTCCAGACTGGATCATGGCACATTCAGACTCTGCCTGAGAGTTCTCTTCTCCTCATGTTCTCGTAACAGACCTTTTACACATATTGATGGCAGTTTTCATTTCTTACAGAGTCAGAAATATATAACTAACTTAGGCAAACAACGAAGTTGAGCATCTTGGAGAGCCCTGAATAGCTTCTCTCCCACTCAGCCTTGACATAAGGCAAAGTCTTCTCACATGTTCTTACAGGAGATTTTCCTTGACCCTCCGTGTCTGCTATCAGTGTCGTGACAGTCTGCACTTCGGGCTCATTTAGCTTTAACTTTTCACCTGTTAAAGACCTTTGTAGTAACCTGAATAGATCTTGGAAAGAGGAGTGTGCATCACAGGAAGGAAATGTTTGGAGGATGCTCTGGGGAGCTGAACGGCTTGAATGCCAGCTCTGCCCACAGCCTCTCTGCAAATCACCCTGTTAATAAAGAGCCTATTTTAGTTCTGGAAACACGGAGTCTTCTCAGGCTATTACCCAGCATGTGGTAAATTAAACAATCTTGGCCTGATTGCATAATGTCACTTGAAATTTAAGATCCTTTTTCTCTTTAACCCCTAAAATTTACAAGCCATTTTTGTTTAGATTTATTGTAATTAGATAATGATTCCGCTCCTTTGAGGCTCCTCTAGGAAGTTTTTTAGCACTTTTTTGATGGCTAATCTCAAAATAACCAGGAGCAGAAGCACTGCTTGGTCTCCCTGCATCATGTTTGTTCTGCCTCAGTGCAAGGGGGTGCAGGGGTATTGCAGAGGGATTTGGAACTGGGGGTGTAGCAGGGGCCAGGCAAAAGGATTGCTGCTCTCTGAGGACAAATATGCCTCAGTCCCACTAATTTGCATCTCTGTTGCTGTTGTCTTTTAGGAGGGGGGGGTTGAAAATCACTGCTTGTAGGTAGGAGGATTTCAAGTCCAGAAGTACCTAGATCCATACTGAAATCCTTTCCACCTCTGGACCGTATTTCTTTCATCAGGAGTTTTTCTTTAATGTTGGAAAATCACAAACAAAAGACATACTTTTTTTGATTGGTTGGTTGGGTTTTTTTGTTGTTCTATCTTTCTTTTGTGAAAGCACAGGGATTCCCTGGAGTTCACAGAGTAACCATGACCTCGGTCAGCACAGACAACACGCACACATAAACTCGTCATCTGTGTTTCTTGCTGGCCAATGATCTGTGTGGTGTCAATTTATCAAGATCTACCAGGCTCCGTATTTTAACTCTGGCAGTGTGTTTTAGGAAGTGATGAGACCTCCCAGGACATTTCTTTGGCACACTGTAATGTTTCATAGAACTGAGAGATTATGTGTCATTTTTTAAAAAATAAGAGATACTGTAGATTAGCCAGAACATTTACCTGCCAATGTGAGGGTGGACTTTATAGTATTTTCCAGCTGATTTTTAGTTTTTGATGTGCCAAGATTTCCTTCTATCTTTGGAGAGATGTTTCCATATCCCAGTTCTTGTTACAGCTCTATTAGGAGGTGATACTCATTCTTTCATCTGACAGATGTCAGTTTCTTCACAGCCAGTTCCTCAACCTTGAATACAGACTTTTGTGATTAATTGGTAATTTCTGTTCCCCAGTGTTCCCCTTGCATCCTTCCTTGTGGACACATATGGGAAGTTTGGGGGACAGGATTCTTAAGAAAAGTCACATTCTTTTAGTGTACAGTACTATCTGCCCTTAGTTTTAGAATTGGCTGCTCTTCTCTGTGGGGACTCTTGGCTAATTAAAGTTCAGCTAGTTAGATAATGCTGTCTCAACCTATACCCCTGATGCTGTGCTGTTTATTCGTGTCAGGTATTCATAAGACAGTTGACATTTTCTTCCTTAAAGATCTCTCAGGTAAATTACAGGCATTTTACTGCTCTGACCTTTTCCTTTACAGGAAGAACTTTTGTTTTCACTGTTTATTTTGTGAATATAATGTTAGAAGGGATGTAACTGGAGAGGTGTAGTTGTTCTAGTCTGTATAGTTGGGCTATTACCTGTAATGATCCTTTAATACTGGTATTTATACGTGATTATCCCTTACCAAATTACTCCAAATTTAAAGAAAAAGTCAGACTGCTTCACTGAATGGTTTTGGTGAATCACCTTTTCCCTTCCTTTGCCTGAATACTACATTTGCTTTCCTAACACATTCATTTTGTGCCTGAGTCTTAGGGAGATAGCTTGCTCTATTAATATATTTCTGGAGTTCTCCTGTTATGAATAGACTTTTATGGCTTTAATGTAGTTTTTGAAAATTCCTCTATTATTGATCTAGATATTATCCCAGCAGGAGTCAAACCCACAAGACAATTGTGTGAGGATAATTTCTTACTACAGAAGCATTTTATTCTGAAAGCCTGCTGTGTGGTGTGTGCTTTGATGGATGACCCACTGTTTAAAATGTGTATTAGACATTGGCTTGCTAATTAAATGCCTTAAGGAGTGCCTGTATCCATTCAGTCTCAGTAAATGTGTGGAAATTCTGTTCTTTTCTTTTTAGCTGACGTTCTTATGTTTGCTTCGTTCTGACTTTGTAGAGAAGAATGGCAAAAAATCAAATTACTTTCTACCCTCACTCAAGACTTTCAGCTCAGGGCAGAGGTGAGACAGTGAAGGCCCTCAGTTTCAGGACTAGGTCTGCCAGATGGGAGGAGGAGGAGGAGGGGAAGAGATGGATTATACATTTCAGAAGGGAGTGAGAAGAGCACTCACCTGGAATTTGAGAGATATGAATTTGGATCCCTCTTTGCTTCTGAAGGACCATCTCCCGTGAGGAAGAGGCCCATAATTACAAAGCTGTGAGATGCTCTCAGACTTCTCTTTTGAAGTGCCTGTGCTGAAAGCATTTTACTGGGATGGAGAGTGTGAGATCATTCATAGTTGAACAAAAGGGATAAAGTTGTTCTCCTAATTTCTGAGTTGTTAAATTGAAAGGGTAGCCAAGGAGAGGGGCAAGGACTTCTCTACACCTCCAGGAAATGTTTCCTGCGTATAGTTCCCATTCCTCTTGTTGAATTTTTTTTTTGTGTGTGTGTGTGTGTGTGTGTGTGTGTATGTGGAGCAGGTATGCATCAGAAATGGCATATCTGCCGTTGAAGCCAAACGCAGAATTTGTTCTACTCAGAAAGATTTGGACTTTTTGTTCTAGACCAAGGGATGTGTAGAGAATCATAAAATGGCTCAGGTTGGCAGGGACCTTTGAAGATCATATAGTCTAATCCCACTGCTGGGATCAGGTTGCTCAAAGTCCCATCCAGCCTGGCCTTAAACACTTCCAGTGCTGGGGCATCCTGAGCTTCTCTGGGCAACCTCTTCCACTACCTCACAGTAAAGAATTTCTACCTTATATCCAATCTAAATCTACACTCTTTCAGTTTAAAACCATTACCCCCTTTCCTGTCACTACAGACCCTGGTAAAAAGTCTGCAAATTCTAAGTAGGGAAAAGCAGCAGTGAGGTCTTCCCAATACTTTCTGGTCTCCAGGCTGGACAACCCCAATTCCTTCAACTTTTCTTTATACAAAAGGTGCTCCAATCCCCAGATCATTTTGGTGACCCTCCTACAGACCTGCTCTAACAGGTCCATGTCTTTCCTGTGATGGGGACCCCAGAGCTGGATGCAGCACTGCAGGTGGGGTCTCATAAGAGTGGAGTAGAGGGGCAGAATCCTCTCCCTCAACCTGCTGGCCATGCTGCTTTTGATGCAGCTCAGAATGCAGTTGGCTTTAGTCCATCCATCAAATCCATATCGCTCTAATTTAGAGGCAAGGATGTTGTGTGGGACCATCTTAAAGGCCTTAGAGAAGTCAGATTACATCTGTTGCTCTTCCCTCATCCACCAAAGCAATCACTCCATCATAGCAACCACCAACTTGGTCAGTTTGCCCTTTGGGAAGTCATATAGACTGTCACCTTCCTGTCACATTCCTGTCATCCATATGCCTTCGCATATCTTCCAGGAAGATCTGTTCCATGATCTTATTGGGTGCAGAGGTGAGACTAACTGTTTGATGGTTCCCAGGGTCCTCCTTGCTGCCCTTTTAGAGGATGGTTGTGAAGTTTGCCTTTCTCTGGTCACTGGGGGCTTCACCTGACTGCTGTGACTTCTCAAGTATGAGGGAGAGCAGCTTAGCAACTTCATGAGCCAGTTCCTTCAGGATTATGGAATATATGTAATCAGGTCCTATGGATTTGTGTATGTTCAGGTCTCTCAGAGGGTCTCAAAACTGATCTTCTCCAAAGACGGGTGGAACTTCATTTCTCTAGTCCCTGTCTTGAGATTCAGGGATTTGAGAGATGTAGGACAAGCAATTGACAGTGAAAATTGAGACAAAAAAAAGGATTGTTGAGTATCTCGGCCTTCTCCATGTCAGTTGTCACCAGGTTCCCTGTCTCATTTATCAGACAGGGAATAAAAACATTGATTCATCTAAACAAAAGAAAAATAATAATTTTCTATTAAACACCATAATTAGTATTATTTTTTAAATATTTGAATTAGATAGCAAATTTGGAAAAAAATTATTGTTCTGTAATAATGACCTTCTTAAGAACAAACAAGGAGGTGTCCCTTCTTGAGCAGAGGAGTGAACAAGATGACTTCCAGAGGTCCCTTTCAGCCTCACCTCCTTCTGTGAAACCTTTAAACCCCAAATAGCTTTGTTTGCAAAGGAATTATTTCTGTTTTCATTGCTGCTATCAGTTGTCTGAAACCACAACTTGTTTTCTTTCACTGTAACTGCTCCTTGCCTTTTTGAAAGAGAGGGAGGCAGAATCCAGCTCTTTGTGTTCCTAAAGCAAGGCCCATCATGAGATGCATTAGGGAAAGGAATGTCCCTGGTTTTTATTCTGAAAGTGCTTGCAGAACATATCCAAGGACAAATCATGATGTTGTTTTCATCTGTGTCCCTGGACATGTAATTGTCTGTGCTGCTTTGTCCAGAGAGCTCTTACTGGTGCCTTCAAGTGGAGAAAAGTGCCCTCTGTTCAAAACAGAGACTTCAGTGGTGTAGAAAAGAAATCTGTGGTGTGACTCAGAGAAAATTATTTTATTCACATTAATGAACCTTATTTTAGCCCATGGAGTAAGTATGTAGTACCAGATGAATTAAGACTAATAAAAGCAGGCAGGAAATTAGGGAAGACATCTCCCCTCAGTTGTCCTTAGGGTAATTTTGCCCAAACATGAGATTTGGAGATGCCTACTTGGCTTGTGGAGCTGGTCATGCTCACCCAAGCTCTCAGAGATGGGTGATAGGGCCATGGTGGTAGTCTGTTATCTCTGTGAAACTGCTTTCCTCACCAGCACCATCCCCTTGAAGACAATGCCAGCTCCTTTCTTTTCCTCCTCCTTCTCCTCCTTCATAGAAGGAGACTGTGATACCTGTTCATCAGGCCTATGCTGTGTTCCTCTGTACTTCTTCTGACCTGTGTTTTCATGGAAGAGATGACTTTGGGACTGCAAAGCAGCCCCAAGGCACTTGAATAGGCCAGACATTCCATTGGTAAAGACAACTAGTTTCTCATTTCAGGATGGGGTGGGAAACAGCCCTGTTCCCTTTTTCAAATGCTGATTTAAACAGGATTTGTTATTTTCTAAGTTCAGTGCTGCAGTACTCAGAGACTATCTCTTGCAAGCACTGGCGATGGGAGAAAAAAAGAGAAAAAAATTAAAAGAAATGAGAGAAAGGCACATTTTGAAAGTTATAAGGGGAGGAATTTGTTCTAATCCTTTTCAAATTATTTTCTTGCTGAAAATTGTTAGATCTGGATGGATTAAGCCAACTGAGTTACCAAGACAACCTATCCTATCGTGAAGATGACCATGTATCTGTTGATTCAAGATCAACCCCCAGGAGCAGGGGCACTGGGCAGCATAAAGGGCCCAGGATGGAGCCTGGCACCATGGATGGTGTTAGCCAGGCAGCCACAGAAGGATGTTTGGAAATGGAGACAGCATCTGCCAGCCAGGGATTGGAAGTAAATGATGCTACTGACAGCTCATCGGCTTGGAGCCCTGAGGTACGGTGAATTGCCATTTATCACATGTGGTGTAAGCTTTTGAAGGATATTGGGGGCCAAAAAGTGTTAGAGGAGAAATGAAGTGTAAAATAGATCAGCACGGCACAGGATAATGGTACTCCTGTGTTCATGTGTGCGTGAACGTACACCCCTCCCTTTGTGTTTCCCTTTTTTCTGGTATTTTACCTCTTGCTACTAACACTAATTCACAGAAGCTCTTTCATTGCTTGATTTCTGACTGCAGCCTCTGAACTGAAATTGGAGCCATTAGCTGCCTGACAGCATTTACTGTCATTTAGCAAAGAGCACTCTGTGGTGGCTCAGGGCTTTGTCACTGGCTCTACATGCAGAGTATGTGCCTCGGGAGATGGTATGTGGTCACTGGGTCAAATCTGTGCCTCTTTTTCCAGGTGGTTTCTGTGACTTAGACAATGGGAAACATCTGGAAAGCTGGAGACAGCTGGGGGGTGTTGCCTGTGACTTGGCCAAGTGACTGTCACTCTTGTCCCCGTTGATACCAGGCAACCTTTTAGGGAAGGAGGGAACCTGAAGCTGCTTTCCCTCAGTTCTACACCTTTGTTTTGAAGCCTTAAGAAAACATTTCCTATTGTAAGGCATTGTAAACACCTGATTACTTAGCTTCCCCCTCTTCTCTCCTAAATCTCTCTGCTTGATGTGTTGATTTGCATTATTTTACTGCAGGATTAAATTTGTGAAAAAATGTCAGCTTGCATCAGACATATTAAAAGAACAATACAAAGGTCACATCTGCCTGAGTTAAAAGAGACTGTTCTTCAGCTGTGCAAATTAATATCTCCATTACACTCTGAGCAACAAGGCTTTGAGGGAAATGTTCCTATCCTTGGAGCAGGCTGCCTGCAGCCAGTTAAAGAAATGGAAGGCAGCTCCTTGGTTCATATGCTCCAGCCCTTAAGGGGTGTTTGGAGCAGCATTTTGGTTTGCTGAGCAATCCAGTCCCACAAAACACTGCTCATCCTGTGGCAACTCTGCATGGCAGCAGCCCTGCCTTCTCTTTGCTGTGTGCCTCTGACACACACTGTTTGTCTGCCCGTCTGGGGCTCGTTTCTGCTTTTCCAAATCTGATGTACATTGCTGTGGTTCACATGTGCTGCAATGTCTCCAGTGTCCTCTTGTATTTCTTTGGAATACATCTCTTGTTTTGCTCCTGTTATCTACATTTTAAAAAGGCAAAGAATGGTTATAGCATCAGGGGGCAGATATGCCCAAGACCCAGTTTATCTACTACAAGCAGCTTCTCATTCGAAGGTATTGTGTGCATTAATGAAAGACTTTTTATTGCAAGAACTAAATGTTCTGACATGCCAGAAATGTCCAAGCACTATTATGCTCCACTCAAAGGACCTCTCTTTAGAGACAGAAATGATAATTTTATGCCCCTGCAGTGGAACCACAAGTACCATTTCAATCCTTATCCATAATTAGCTGCTCTTTCAGGTTTCTCTGGCAGAAACAGACTTATTTTACTTAGTGAAGTGGATATTGGCTGTCCTGAATTACCAGGTTAGACATGCAGTATCCATCAGTATACTTGGCTTGACCTCACAACAACTGTGCTGGGCAGAGGCAAGGAAATTCAGATGAAGTATCTAAACCCCCGTCATTCCTTGGATTTTAATTTAAGTGTCTGTATAACCAATATGTTCACAAAGCACTCATAGACCAGCTGAGCTCCGACAGCTGAGGGGAGTTCTGTCAATGACTTTCACAGAAGGGAGATGACTAATTGTGTAGAAAACCTGTACAGGGGTGAGTCCTGGATAGCACAGAAAGGGCCATGTGAGATCTCTAAGCCTTGGTTGCCCATGGAAAGGTTCCTGTCATAGAGTGTGGTATTTCTCTTTTCCTCTCTGCCTCCAGTTCATGCAGTTTTCTCCTTAGTGGATGTGGCCACAGCTCCAGCATCGCAATTTGACTTTCCCTGAATTCCAAATCCTTTCTAACTGTTAAGTCAAAACCCAGATATCTGACCTTCAGTCTGCCCTACTTGCTGGCAGAAGGTGAGATACTCAGTCCTGTTGGGATGGGAAAGTGCCCCTTGGATCTTTGTACCTGTGGGTTTATGGCGGTGCCTGGGAGTTCACATTCTCCTGCTTGGGCGTGCAGATGAAAGCAAAGTTATGCCGCAAGCACAGTTGTCTCCACACCTCAGCAGCAGCCCTTGAATGTGCTTTGATTCCATCTCCTCAGAAGCAAATGAACATATATAAGTGTGGAGGGATGAAAAAGTGGAGGGAAATATGAGTCAAGCACAATCCCATTACGTTTCCTTCTCAAATATTATTTCATCAGCCAGACAGAAATAACTTGACAGCTACGCAGCAGCACTTAACATTTGCATAACACCCCACTCTCTCCAGGCAGCCTGGCCTACGTTGCATTTTTGTTTTTTGAAGCCTCCTGTTCATACAGAAAGGTATTTTTGTGTCCAAGTCATTTTGTGTGTTGCCCAAGTGGTGTTTTCTCTCCCTTTGACATTAGTTCTGCAAGACCTCCGGCAGCAAGTCTCCATCACTGAACTGCACACTTGGACTTTTGTGTTCATGTGCACAAGTGTTAAATACCTCTGAAAGTATGAAAAGCTGGAGCTTTGCATGTCATGGCAGATTAATCTGAGCACTTGGGAAGTAGATTGGCAGGAAATAAATATAAATTTTGATGTTTGTCTGAGGCCTTGTTTGAGACATATACCACCCTAGACACTTCTGAAGAGACTTACATCAGGCATCCCATGGCTCATCATCTGTTCTCTGAACAATAAGATTCCTGTGTTGAAAAGAAGTGTTACTTGAAATGCTAAAGAAGATAAATGTTTGAGGAGGAGGGTGACTCAGATGCTGGTGACAGGCCTTAATTCACCTTCTGGCTATTAACTGAAAATCTTTCCCTAGTACAGTGTATACTCATGTTTAAATACAAATCATTGATCACTATAGCAACCCTTTTATCACATGAAGCACATTCTAGCTCTAAGATAAAAAAGCACTTTTGAACAGGAACGCACACGCCCACTCAGCAGAAGGTAAGGTGAGCATCCATGTTTTTATCTTGTTTTATCAAGATGGTTTTTGTTTTAAAAGTAGGTAAAAGATTGTGTGCGAATTGCTCTGCACATGTTGTGATTGTTTATTTTGAATTTTTATTCTGAATGTATTAGTATCCAAACTGAAGAGAAGGAACAAATGCTTCTCTTGCAGGATTTAGAAAGGGTATAAAGAATCAATATGTATTTAATCAGACTTTTTCTCCATTATCTTTGCTTTAGCTACAGGAAAAGTATTGAAATACAGGGTAGCATCTAGAAATGGAATTTCCATTTTGCAAGAAATTCTGACACAGTGATTTCCTCTCCCATCAAACTGAACACTGCTTTATTTTTTTAGTTTCTAGCAGAACAAAATATCTAAAACCTTAGCAGGTTTTGGCTGCAGTGTTTGATTTTGGTAAGGCAAAAAAATCCATCTTGACAAAAAATTCCAGTGTATGTTCAAAGTATGTTAAGTTGGTCAAAATGGTTTGTTAATGCCTCAAAATTGACATGACTGAAATATAAAAAAACCTTTGTTGAGTTTTTCCCTATGTAGAATGTTTGCCAAATTAGCTGTCTCCTGCAAAACACTTAAATATTGATGAAACTTTTTGTTGGCAATGTTTCAACAATTGCTATTGCTTACTAGAGTGTATGGGGAATATTGCACAAAATCAAGCAATTAACTATCATTGCCCTTTCAAAAAACAGTGGGATCCTTATTTTGCACAGCAACTGCCTACACTTGCAGGCACAAGGGAGGGGAATTTTTTAAAATGGATTTGGGATCACAGAGTCAGTTTAACTCCAGTGGGGTTGTTACTTCTTCCCACTCTTTGCAGGAACATAATGAAGTGAACAGTGTACCAGCTCATCATGGTGCCCATGAGCCCATCTGCAAATGTGGTGATCTAGATGTCGTCTTCAACTATAAATCCTCCAGTCAAAAGCTGGTAGTTACTATCCTGGAGGCGAGGGATATCCCAGACAAAGACCGCAGCGGTGTGAACACATGGCAAGTGCACACAGTCCTGATGCCAGGCAAGAAACAGAGGGGTAAAACGAGCGTTCAGAGAGGACCCATTCCCATCTTCAAGGATAAAATTACCTTCAGTAAGCTGGAGCCACAGGAGTTAAGCAGCCATGCCATTCGCTTCCGCCTCTATGCCGTGCACAAGATGATCGGAGAGAAGATGATGGGAGAGCAGTTGTTCTACATGAGCAACATCAGCCAGGAAGGGGAAGTGAAGGTGACACTGGTCTTGGAGCCAAGAAGTAACTTAAGTGTAAGTTTGATGAGATTCATATGGAGTCCATAAAACTGTTCATGTGGTGAGCAGGGACCAGTTGTACCTGACGTCTTTAATTTAGGGCTGTTGGCATCTGACTGGTGGATCTGTCCTGTTGTCACTTAAAAAGTTATCAGTCAGGGGAAGCACTGGGCATTTGTTCCCTCTGCAAAGCTGTGCTTTATTAACAACAGCCCAGCTAGCAAGCTTACACAAAATCCTGTGGATATATTACATCTACACGAGTCATCACATGCTGTGCCATTCAGAAATAATAGGTTGGTCCAGGAACCACCAAGACTGATCATGTCATAATTTCAATAAGGACAGTGATTCTTGTGCATGTTGTGTTGGTGGACCTGTACCACTGCCAGTGCAGGAGCTACCTCATTTGGCCCCAGCTACTAGCTTGTGCATCTCCATATTTTGCAGTTTCCATGTTGCCAGAAATGCTTAGTAATGTTCCTTTACATGACAGATGGAAGTGGAGAGGTGGGTCATGGGAAGAGGAATTGGCTGTGCTGCTTCTTAATATTCCATGCACATCACAGTCTTATCCAGCTCTCTGGCTATGCCAATCAGTTTGTGTAGATGTGCTCTGTCATGATTCATTGTCTACCAAAAGCTCAGGGAGAGGTTGTGCACACAAAATGAATAAAACATCATACTCCAGGTGAAGAGGGAATAGAGAGAGCATTGTGGTAGCAAGGAAAGAAGGTAAGAAAATGCCAGTACATGACCAAAACACCCCAAACTGCAAACTGTATTTCATCCAACAGGCCATAATCAAGTAGACTGACTGGATATTAATGTAGTAGGAAGTTTGCTTATCTCGGAGGCTTTGATTTACAGTAGTGATAACACATTATGCAGAGTTTCTCATCCTTAAAGAGAAAGTTCAGAGATGTGTTTTTGTAAAAGTGATGCTCTGATTCTTCTGGTGGCCCAGCATAATTAATTCTTAGTTATTGTAATTTCTTAAGAGACATCCTACTAAACAAGGCTACAAGACATAAATTAGGGGAGGGTGGTGGTGAATGTCCTGATGATTCTCTCAGTGCTCTTTCCCTGCAGAGTGCAGATTCTCAGCTTAGTCTGTCAGCAATCTCTCACAGTGATAGCGCTTCTTCAACACAGTCCCTGTCGCATGGAGGGGTGCCAGAGCTGCTCGTGGGATTGTCATACAATGCCACTACGGGGCGGCTGTCAGTGGAGATGATCAAAGGCAGTCATTTCCGAAACCTCGCAATTAATAGGCCACCTGGTAAGTACTTTCACTGCTATTAAATAACACCATTGAGTCAAAATTTGCTTTTTATTTTCTTCCTCAAGGTATTCAATTACGCTGTTTCTGAGCTGGGTTTCCTTGCAGAGTACCTGATTGAAAATTAACAGCGTTATTTCAGATAGGTGTGCTGGTAAATGTTACAGGGTAATTGGAGGCAATCATAAGAAGACACAGCTGATGGGACGGTAATACCTGAATGTCTTTTTTATTGCATATACCTTTACAACATCTGATTAAGGCAAAAGTGCTATTATACCCAAAGCACAGAGTAATTCTCAGCAGATCCATAAACAGAAAGCAGCACTTTCCAAGTGTTTATATGTTACCATGTGACGCGCAGGGGCCCTGCCTAAGGTCATTAAGTGTTTCCCAGAGCTATACTTTGGTCCCCTTGCTGTGCTGCTGAGTGCTGAGTGACCTGCTGCTTTGGGCCCTTTGGGGATCCTCCCGCTGTGAATTCTCTGCTGTCGCACAACAAAATCTCGTGCAGAAAGAAGATTTGAAAGTTGTCACAACAGCTGAGTTCCCTTCCTCTAGTGCTAAAGGAAAAAAGGAAATTGCCTTACAGTAGGTTTAGTTAGTGCCTGAGCTGTAGTTAGTTCTTGAGAAGGGTAGTGCTGCTAATGTTCATGATACAGATGGAGTCACACAGCCCTAGTGCCTGATCTTACCTGCTTTGCTGCTGAGTTGTCTCATTCAGGGGTTGAATGGCAGCACAGTGTTCATCCTGTGTTGTCCTTTTGCCTCCTGTCTGAAACCAGCAGCTAATGGCAGCGTGGAATAATGGTTTGTTTGTTCATGTGTTTGCTTTTTGTGATGTTTGTCTGCTTGTCAAAGGTAATAACCTCTGACAGTTCCTTGCCTTCACTGGATTTGACGTAGTATCTCTAGGTGCAAAATGCCAAGATCGCTTTTGAAAGATGCTCTGCTCTTTGGACCAGATCTAGCAAAATATTGATGTACTATTTCAGTGTATGGATGTGCAAACTCAAGTTTTCACTAAGCTATGCTTGAGTATATTACAGAAAAAACTGGTGTCATCAGTCAGTCCCTTGAGAATGAAGGGCAGGTCTGTGCAACAGTAGAACACCTAACCCAAGTCTGTGTAGCCCTAGCTCATCTTTTATTATCTGTAGCAACACAGGTCTCCATGTGAGTTATTTAAAAGCATGTTCTTATTTGCATATGCATGCTCTATTAAGAGCTTTTAAGCTGGGACCTTTTTATAGTAATTTAAAGCACTAAGGCAAGCACCTTAGTACATACCCTAGCAGGCTAGCTTTGCTATGTTCATTTATACTGCAGTGTAGATATACCCTACAGTTTTAGTTTCAGAAATGAAATTAAAGTAGTCCCAGTATAGGTCCAAATTAATTTGCTGCATTTTTTTCTTGCATGTTTTCATGTGTGTACCTGTGGTATTGATCTCTTAGCTGCCTGGAGAGGTGGATTGTGCAGCAATTCTGTTCTTAAATCAGGCCTTGCACAAGTTGTCTTGTATCTGGCTGGGTCAGGCATTTGTGATGCCCACCTTTTTCTCATAAATTAAATGTCTTCTTGCATATAAATAATTGTTTTTAAGCCTACTATGTGCAATATAATGACCAAATTACTGACATTTTTTGGTTTTCTTCTAACAAATGTATTCCTGGGTGCATGTGTTGTTATAAGCTGAGCAACTCTGTAACTCATTGTCTCTGAGTTCTGGGGAGTTGTGTCTGACCTGGTCCTCTGCTGTGGCAGAATTTGGCAGATTAGCAATGTGTGCACAGGTTAGCTTTCAGCATGGGAAAGTTCATCTGCCTTCAGCAGATGTCCCATCCAGCTTTATAGCAGTGGGTGCACAGGAGTGCAGTAGCTTGGTTGACAGCATATTTCAACTTCTGTTGAAAAACATTTTGTGTTTGTTGATGACGTAAGAACAGAAGCAGGATATGGGTAAAGGAGACATTCCTTGAGGGACTTTCTATTTTAAATTATGCCTGAATTTTCCATTTCTGTGTTTGTTGGGCTTTGAATAAATCTCATTTAATCTGTTGGATAAGCTGACTAAAGTCTTCTCTCAGCCAAACCAACAGTCCTTACATTGTTTCATAGCAGTTATTTCATCTTTGCTGTTAAGACTATCTTGTGTTGTTTCTTCTCATCCTTTCTGTATCCAGATGAACTTTAGCATTGTCAAACCAGTGTCTCTTAGTGTTTGATCAGATTTTAGGTGAAACAGAGAAATCCATGAATGATTATAGGCAAATTCTGAACCTATCACAAACTGCTTCTTTTATTTCAAGTCACATTGTTGCTTCTGCTTTCTGAATTGTTCTTCTGTGCCTAAAAAGTTCCCAGCAGTGTAGTGAGAAAAGGAAAACTCAGTGAAGCAGAAACTGAAAGAAATTAAAAAGAAGGAAGAAAACCAGCACTTATCTCAGATGCTGGAGCAGCATTTCACTGATAATTCCTCAGGCACTGCAGTGGAGTGCTGTGAGGTCAGATTGTTACTGTCTGAAACATGATGGAGGCTGAAAGAGCTCAATAAATCCTTCAAAAGGTGAAAACTAAAACTGCTATCCTGCTTTTTGGAGGGTGAGGAAAGAGCCCCTGTGTTTCCTTAAATAAGTCTCATTTGTGGTTCTGTTTGAGTTTCAGAGGGCATGATTTCTTTAAAGTACGATAGAAATTTCTGATAAGTATTTATGCTTCCTTCTTGGCATCCTTGCACTGGGATTTCACTGTGTGCAGGAGAAGGAACTGGACTGGGGCATTGGTGATTGCAGATGTTAACGACTGCAGAGGTTGAAACAGTTGGTTTTCTGGAAAAGAAAAGGAAGATGGTGCATGTCTCAGTTTTTCAGAGGCATGTCTTCTCCTTCATTCAAACCTTTAAACTGAGTCAGGTAAATACCAAAGTCTTGGGTGCTTACATGAGTAATAACTGGGCTAGAAAACAGCTGGACATCTTACAGAAACTTAAATCTCTATCCTCTCTTCAGGTCACATATGTGGGATTTAAGGATAGTTTGGTCAAGGATAAGTGTCCAGGTGCTGTTCTGAGTAACATGCTGAGCTATAGGCCTAAGCCTACAGTCCCTGATCACATAAATAGGCCCATTATCACTCAGAGCACTTAAGAGCACTCAAGAGTAGGGCTGCAGCATCGGACCATAAATTATCAGTGTCTGGCAAAAAGCCTCGCGCAGAAAAGCATCTACAGTTTTGTCAGATGTGGACACTCTTGGTATTTTAGTGCTAATGGCTTGTGTGCTGTGCACCTCATTCTATTTGGTTCTTGTAAAAAACATTAACCTGTGCTAGCATTTGGTAGGAGTTCATATTTTGTTCTGTGGTCTTGTATCTTCCTAGAACAATACGCAGTGCATGCGTTTAAAGGGTGCTTATTCTAAAAAGAAATAAGAAGAGAGGCTTACACCACTGGCTGAAATGCCTTTAAAAATTTATAACCCGTTACATACTACGTGCATGGTAGTAATACCTTGGGATTGTAGTGATGGGTCAGGAATCATTTGAGCCAGGCAGTGTATAAACACCAGAGAGAGATGTCTCTGCCCGTGTGATGTTAAACCTCCATCAGCTGCTCTGCTGGGTGCAGCTCTCTCTCCTCTAATCCAGCCTTCCTTCTCTTCCCTTCTGCATTTCTTTTGGGGTTTATGTCTGCGTGTAACGCAGTTTGAGGAGAACTATTGTGAAGTTATTCCCTCGCCTAAGAAAAGTCTTCCAAGGTTTTCAACAGCTGCAGAATTAATCACACATTGTAATTACATCCATAGATGATCATTATTATACCAGCAGCATATTAACCCCATTAAACAAATACAATAGCATTAATGCTGGAAAAGACGGGAGGGAAAGAACAAGCTATCAGGATTTCTGTTGGGAACAGGAGAAAATCATGCTTGAAGTAAAGACTCATCTGAAAACAAACATCTACTGAGCCACAGGTAACAATACCAAGAAGTACAGAAAATGCCCCCACAACAAAATTAGGACCCTTACATTAAGATCTTATTGCTGTTGTCAGGGTGCTTGGAAGCCATTAGTAGATTTTATTTTATCAGCTTATTTGTGAGGGAAGGAAAGTTATTAACCCTGTTACATTCCTGGAGAACTAAGGCACAGGTTAATTCCTTTAGTCAGTCCAAATAAGACCAAAAAGCTGAACAATCCCCCTCAACTTTTAACATGCATATCTTGCTCTGAACAGGGAACTTGCCTGAGCTCCTGAAGCTCTGTGATTTACATTCCCATGTCATTGGTAATAGAAGGGGGATCTTGCCAGGGCAAGATGGGGTGAATTCAGTCCTCCAGGGAGATTGGTTAACAGAGCAGTAGATGTGCTGGGAAGCTTCTTGCTGCTGAGTGTTTTTTCAGTGGGTCACAGTGAGATTGTAGAAAATCACCTCTCCCTCTGCATCTCCTTGTTGCCCATCCTTGAACACAGCCAAAACAAGCTCACAATAAGAATAGCTGAGAAAGCTTTGTTCTGAGTGGGAAAGATGAGGCCAGATACAAGTAGTCTCAGAAGGATGTCTCAGTAATGAGCAGCTGGGCAGTGAGGTGGAAGATGAAGTGTGGATGAATGCAAAGTATTGTATGGGGGCACATGTGGAATTCAAACTTAATCTGGATGGACTCAGTATTTCACTTGGGAGTGAAATATTAGGCTTACAGTAAATAGCTCCAGGAAAATGTCAACTCAAGGATCAGCAAACGTGGTGAAATCCAAAACACAGGTGGGCAAATGGAAAAACTGATATTTGATTGTAAATATACAGTCAGTGTTCTAATGAATACCATGTACTGTTCTGGCTCCCTCTGTTCAAACAGAATATGGCACAACTGAAAAGATGTGGTGAGGAGTGTTGGAGACAATCAAGGGTATGGGAACAACTTCCAGTGAGCTGTAGCTGAATTGACTATGCCTCCTACGATGTTACAGCAAAGGGAGGTGGGGGAAGATTTCAGAGGTCTATAAGTGTCATTGAGGAACTGAATTGACAATTATTCATTGTCTTCTCCTGATACAAAACCAAAGGATCACAAAAGGAAGCGAGGAGGTAGCAGTTTCTGAAGAGGAGACAGCTCTTCACCTACGCTGTCGAATTTCTCACTACAGAACGTCATGGATGCTAGAAGTCTTCCTGAGTTCTGTGCCACACAGGAGAAATTCACAAAGAAAGTTCCACAGAGGATCATTAAATATAAAGACACTGCCTCTGACTGAGGGTGTTCTTGAGTCACAAATCACTGGAGACTGAAAGAGTATTTGGGAGAGAAGCAGCATATTTTTATAGCTTTACTAAGGTATGTGATATTGGGTACTATTGGCTGCATGGACTGGCTAGGCACAGCTTTTCCCACCACATGTGAGACCTGGGACTGGTCAGGCTTAGAAAGACAAATATCAGAACAATGGGCTTTCAAGGAGCGGTTGTGAGATTTTTGTGAAGGATATTCCATGATAATTAGACCTCCAGGGATAACACATGGTTATCCAGTAATGTTTTCGATAGCTTTATGTTTCTAAAAGGTCTATGAAAAGTATAATCCATGATACAGTTGCTGGGAATAGAACTGAAGATATTTCTGAATCAGAGGAGTGCATTTGAAGTGGATGTATGTGGATGCTCTCCCACTCCCATAGTTCCGAACAAGAAAAAAAGGTACTTTTTCCCCCTCCCAAAACAAGCAGAGGAAAAAGCCATTACTACCAGAGTAGAACTCTCCTCATTCCAAGTTTCAGCTGGAGCTGAATGTTTAGTGCAAATCTTCAGTGACTCTATAGAGCAGTGTTTGCAGGAGATCTGATGACAGGCTGTGTAATAAAGCCATGCCTGTAGGCACCGCTGCTGGAGGTGACAAAAGCCAAGCTTAAGCATCCTTACCTCATGTCCCTACCATTGCTGTTGCTGAGGTGTGTACCCCTGCTTCCTGACAAGCTCTTTGTTAGAGTTTCCATCCCCTCTCTGAGGCAGCAACAATGCATAAATGTGGAAAGTGTTGAAATGCCCTTCTCAGAGGAGTCACCTTCTGCATATGGAGAGATGTCCGTGTTCTGCTGCGTCAGCCCAGACTAAAGCTGCACCTTCTCAGGGCTGGGGAGTGCAGGCAGATGGTAAACTGGCTCTGTGGCCTGTCCCAGGTGGGCACTCGTGCTGTAAAATGGAGTGGACATGGGGTGTTGAGGCAGCAGAGGAGGATCACCAAGGAACTGAGCTCAAGGAGCTCTGGAAGCAGCTTTCCTTCCTGAGAGACCTGGGCATTGCTTCCAGGGAGCCCTCATCTCCTGCCCCTCTTGCATGTCACTGATGCTGGCAATTCCCTCCCCTCCGGCCAAGCAGTGCTTCCAGGGAGCAGTGCATTCCTTTCTGCTGCATTTTAAATTAAAGGCAATGCTGATCTCTGTGATGACTCACATGTTGTGAAGGTTGCCTGATTCCAGCCTCTCCCTTGTGTGGGAGCTGTAAGCCCCAGAAGAGGGGACTTGAGCAGCAAGAGGTTTGGTGGAATAGGGGAAGGAAAGCTGGCTTCTCAGCAACATAGTAGGCAGCTTTCAGCTCTTGTGTGATTTATAGAGTAGGCCACAAGCTTAATCCAGACTTTCATGATGTGGGGTTGGGATCAAAAGCTTGGGTCTAATTCTCCTCCTTGCTCTTTTACTGATCCAGCTGCAGTGAGCCCAGTTCAGAGTATTTCTGCCTCACTGCTGGTTTAACGGGGAGGTAGAGCCAGGACTAATGGTCTTCTGGGTCTCAAACTGAGACCTTGCATTGAGCTGTCTGTACAGAGTAGCACAGAGCTGAGCTCTGGGGCTGCTTTGCCACGCAGTGCTGCCGTTCATTATGTAGGCTGGGAGCGTGGGCATGCCAGCTGGGGGAAATTAAGCTCCAGGCCCAAGGCTTTATTCTACTGCGGCTGTTATTAGTCTGGATTGCAGCATGCTGACATGGTTAGACTGCTTTTGGAAATTAGCTGGCTTGCCTGGAGCGCGGGTGGGAAAGTCCGTATGGCACTGTGGGGTACCCTGCAGGCCACAGACATGAGGGGTCAGGAGTCTTTGCTTGCTTATTTCCTTCCTACATATGAATTCAAGCAGAGGGTCAGATGCTTTTTTATTTGCAGTGTTTTTGCTCACGGGTCAGCTTTATTAATAATGGTAGTGCTTAGTGTAGAATGCACACTATGGTCCCTGCTCCAAAAATGGGAATGCATAAATTATAGTTGATTATTCCCTTGAGTTGTCATTATCAGTTAGTTCCCTGAGAAGGATCATGACAGAAATGGGTCATTAGAAGAATCGCAGATAAAGTGATTGCCTTTGCAGATGAGCTCTCAAGAGGTGTTTTATGGTTGGGGCAGTGTTGATGGAGACAGAGCAGTCTGCACATGGAAATATTTGCCCAGACTTTTGGAGTAAGATGATGTGGTGCTAGCCCAAAATGTGTCTGGCTTCTTGCAGCATTCCTTGATTTAGTGCTTTTCACTCTGGTATTAAATGCAGAGGTGTTGATATTTTATGTGTAAGTGAGCATTGTTCAATCTACTCATACTAGAGATGAAAGATGAGTTCAGAGTAAAAATGATTTGCAGCAAGAACTTCTGTTCCAAAACCTGTATGGAAAGGAGAGCCTGGTAGATGCAGTGCTAAAATTGATCTTGGCAAAATTAGACTTTGTTCTTGAATCTTCACAGACTTTTGTGTAACCGTGGGCAAGCTGCAGTCTCAGACACTCCCAGATATTAAGAGGTCTTGCTGTTCCTCCTGTCAGTGAGGTGGGTGCTCAAATAGAAGGTGAGGACTTAGGCATTTTAAAGAATGCAAGCCCTAGTCGCTCTTCTCCTTTTGTGCTTGACAGAGGTGGCATGAAAGTAAACACTCTGGAGAGCGTAGAGTGCTGAGACACCACGGTAATGAGGCCATTACTGAATCTGAGCATGTAATTAGATGGAAAATGTTTGCCTTCATAATGAATAGATGCTCTTACACATACATTCCTCAGTAAATTGTCAAGCTCATCCTTGCTGTAGTTTCACTAATTTCACTGTGTGTCTGGGGATGGATTTTCTTTGGCAAAGTCAACAGGCGGGGAGAGCTTTCCATCTCAGAGGACCAGACTGGACCAGAAGGAGAACTAGGAAGTGTTTTCTGATGAGACACCTGAAAAGATGCTGCAGGGAGCACAATGCAGAAAGGGCAAACTACAATCTTAAAATGTAGTTAGTGAAGCAGAATAACAGCTCAGCCTCATATGTACCAATTCTGCAAGGCAAATTTCAGATGCTAAATATATGATCCACACCTACTCTTTTATTTCTGTTCAGGCAATCTTGATTCTTTTGCCTGGTAAAATACACCCAGTGGAATAAATCTGAGGAGAATTAGCAGCCTGATTTAGTTGTCACTTGCCTGTGCTTTCATGAGTGTGAACAGGGCTCCTGGTATTATCTCTGCCCTGAGCACAGTCTTCTTCCAGCCTGCACATTCCTGCCCGATCCACATGATACATGTAGAATCCCCACCAACCTTGGTACTGTATAGATAGGGTCTTGGTGCAGAATTATGTAGCAAATCTGATGTGTATTAAAGAAAAAGCCACATTTTCTGACTTTGATTTAAGTAATTGGTGGCGTGCTTCTCAGTTTTCTTCAAAGCCAGTTATATACCCCCAACTTGCAAAAGTTGAGGCCTCAGTCAGAGATGTGACATCCTAGTAGAAAACTTATCCATTCGTTGCCTGGAAAATTAACTGGGACATCCTGAAACAGTATTCTATGAGGTGTTTTAGCTGTGGCACTTGCTTTAGTGTTAAAACCTAAATTATCTATAATGGCAGCACTGTCTATTGGATTGCTGCTGAATTATGCCATATGCTTCTTTGATTATAAATTCGTTGCCTCCTTTGGGGGCTGTTCAAAGGAACGTGCCTGCAGTTAGGTGTGATGAATCCCACCTGAGCTGCCAGTACTGGTGAAAGTCAGAAGGAAGGATGAGATGAAGGTATACTAACAGGAAAATCTAGACTTCAGTCGTCTCTCTGTCTTAGAAAAAGAGATACAGACGTGTGTGGGTGACCTTTCCTCAAGTAACATGGGAAGATAATGTAAAAAAGTTCTTGATTTCCTGTTGGTTTTGTTGCACATAGCCATGCTCAGGCAGGATAGCAGTGAGGGTGTTGGTAGCAGTTCTTGGCTGTATACTCTGCCCATTCCCTGCCCCAGAATAGTTGGGGAAACACTCCCAGGAACTGCCAAGGGGTCCAGAGGCAGGACCATTCCAGCGCTGTTCCATGCCCCAACTCTGCCCTCACTGAGCATTCCCAGCTCCTACTGTGATCCCAATCAAATGCCCTCAACAAAGCAGTTCTCAGAGGGTAGAGGGAAAAGTGATGTGACACCAAGGATATATCCAGAGAGTAATGGAAGAATTGGGCCTGGAGCAAAAGGAAAGGGTTCCATTGCTGCAAAATCCTAGGTCTCAGCACTCACCACTCTTGCAGAAGTGAGATCCTTCATCTTTCTGCCTGTAAATGGGATTGGTTTGGAAAATGCACTGAAATTATGTGAAAATGTGAGCTTTCAATTGGAAGGAAAGAAAAATTTTAAAGTTTAAACAGGGAACTGTACTAATTAGTTACTTGTTTGTATTTTAAAATTAGCCTAGGGGAGATATTTCACTAGTTTGAAATCCCCTTCTCAGAAAAAGAGGGTGAATATATTTAAAAAACCCCCCAAAACTATGAAACCCCTACTCCTCACTTATCTTTGTTTTCAGGGAATTCTTTGCAGCCTAGACCAGCAGCCAGAACTTACACATGAGGAATACTTCAGTGCACATTGTGGTTTGGCAGTGCAAAGCAAAGCGACATCTCTACAAATACTGCACGAGTTGTGTCTGTTGGTTATCTTGCACGTTTCCACATTGAGTTGAGCTAGAGGAGAAAGTCCTCTCTTGGGCTTTCTGTTACTGATGGGTCTGAAGTTGTTACAGATTTGAGTCCCTCAGCACCACCAATACTGAATATTAAGGTGCAAATTAGTCCACCTCTTAATAAACCGGGTTTTTTTCCTTTCCAGATACAATCAGGAAATTAAATCAAAGCTCCGCCTACTAACAAATAGGTCTTTGATGGCAAGATCTACTTCATCTCCAGTGTTATGCTGGGAGCCAGGCTGGCACCCCCAGCTAATGATTGGGCTGAACTTTCCCCGCAGTAACTTGATAGCTGTACAGCTGTGCAGGCTCACAATTTGCTCCTCAATTGTCAGTCTCCTGACAGCTTTTTCAGTAGAACAGTTTGAGAGGAGTGGAAAGCCCTGCTTTGGAGACATAGAAGTGTTTTCACACCTGAAGTGTAATTTCACACCTTGTGTTGCTCAGTAGATAAGTGCGTAAAATAGCACATCAAACGGGAACAGAAGAGGATAGAAATGCTGTAGACAAGAGACGGAGGCTTGTTATTTATTTCCTATCTTTGGCACACTGAAATAATACTCACTTGCAGGAACCCAGGCACAGATTATGAAGGGGTTAGCAGAGGACTTGTCTAGCCAAGCAATCTGTCACCGCCAAATGCAGAGCAAGGTGAAAACTTCCACTGAGCTGGGTCCATGGAGCACTGGGAGCACTGAGACCACAATATCAGCAACCACATAAACAGAGAACTAGTTATTACAGGAGAGAACAGGAGTTTAAAGAGCAGATTTATAGGAATGCTAAATTGGACCATTCCTTCCCTGTATGTACTAGGCATGTTTACTCCCTGTATTGACTTAAATAGTGAACAAAATCGGCCTTGAGTCCGCCAAAAAAGTAATATGAGAATTTAGAAAAAAATTTGAAATTATCATGAGTGGTCAAATCATTTCACCACGTATGCAGGTTTTTTCCCCCCTCTCTTTCAAGACTTTATGTTTGGTATCACAAACAATAGATCACAGAAGCATTCTTCCAAAGGAGAGTGGTGAAGAGACAAGGGCAGTCAAGGGAAACATGGGTAAGAGAGCCCCAATGAAGCTTGCCTGAGAGGGAGGGGAAGGGGAGGTGGAGACACACCATTTCATGTGGAAAATCCACAGAGATGCTGATGGTTTTAGTTAGTCTTAGACAGGTTTGCTAGGACTGGATACCAGATACCCTGCTCTTTCCAAGAGAGCAGGGCTGAAACACGCATCAGTTTCCTTTTCTCCACAGCTGATTATGAGAAAATCCAAGAGCGGCTTTCATCTGCTGTTTCTTATCCCACAGATTTTACTAAGGAAAGCAGTCCAGACTCATCTGTTATTCACTGCAGACAAAGCTGCTCTACTTGGAAGTGTTTCAGGTGTTTTGTGACCACTTGGGGCTTTCATTTAGTCTGTTACCAGACATATTATTTCCTTTTCTTTTTGTTTTGTCCTAGATACCTATGGAAAGCTCTGCCTGCGCAACTCTGTGGGTCAGGAGATGTCTCGCTGCAAGACCTCCATCCGTCGAGGTCAGCCCAACCCTGTCTACAAGGAAACCTTCATCTTCCAGGTTGCTCTCTTCCAGCTCTCTGATGTCACCCTAATGATCTCCATATACAACAGGCGCAGCATGAAGCGCAAGGAGATGATCGGCTGGATCTCCATGGGTCAGAACAGCAGCGGAGAGGAGGAGCAAAGCCATTGGCAGGAGATGAAGGAATCGCAGGGGACGCAGGTCTGCAGGTGGCACACACTGCTGGAGTCCTAGTGCTTACCAGGGCAGCCTGTGGATCCTGGGACAAAGGGCTTTCCTATATTATTCTCAGCCAGTAGAAAACAGCTATCCCATGACAAGCACTGTGCTCTGACAGTGCACCTTCCCTTTAACCTGGCTGTTCAGCATCAGCAGTCATGGGTATTAAAGGTGGCAAGGCCTGGGAAGCGTGTTTAGTTCTTGTCTTTCCAGGTTGCCCTAGATTTTCTACATCCAAATAATTAACCCTAGCGAGAAGCAGTGGGAATACCTACAAAATCCTTTCCTTGGTCGTTGTCTTGCTCATTTTCTCATAGGCTTAATCATCACAGACTGATTCTGAAGCTGTTTTCTTCTGAGATAAACCCTTTCTTCCCTCCCTTCCCTTATTTATATTAATGAAGTTTGCAAATATTCTTCACACGCAGATAGCTTACAGAAAGGCTAACCTGCATGCAGATCACATCCTCTCCCTTTTATTACTGTGTTTCTAAGTCCTAGAAATAAGCATTTGATACCACTATAGACTGGATGATATATTTTTCAGGCAGCATGAGAAAGCACTCTTGAATTCCCTGTCAACTTTTAAGTGCCTAGACATTACTACTGTTCTCCTGTATTAACAGTTGATATTAGGACTAAACACTACTGATATTTTTAATTAGGCACCTTGTGCACTTGTTAGCCTGAATTGCCATAGGTTCGCACAAGAAATAACGAGCATCCGTTTTGTATTGGATTACACAATGCATGTTTAGATGTTTACTTGAAGTTATGGCTTCTGTCATCACAAATACCAAAAAAAGACCAGAACAAGCTGCACATCCACCTTTGTGCCTGAATCACTCTTTTCTGCATCATTGTTTTGCCAATGTGTTAATTTGGTTTTTAGAAGTGAGGTTCATTCAGAAAAGCATTTCTGTGAGCGTTACAGGGGAAGGCTTCAGATCCGTGGTTCCATGTGATTCAGCTAAGCACTACTTGGTTTGCTGAGGGCTCTTCTTCAAATGTGCTATCCTGGAATATCTCCTTGGGATATGAAAGGAGACTGGTTTTGGCACGCTGAGAAGTAGAGGATGCCAGACCATGTTACCTCATCTTGGGGGCAAGCTCTCCTGCAGGCAAGAAACAGGATCCAGGGGACCCCCCAGAGGGGCTCTTTGCTCTGCTGAACTAGCCCTGGAGAAAGTATGGTGCTTCCTGCCTCTAACTGAAAGCAATGCAAGGAGCAGGCTTGCTGGATGGGGTAATGACACTTCCACATAGTTACTTTTCAGATTGTATCCTCCTTTTCCATTCTAATCTTTTTTCCTGTCTCTGCAAGTTGGAGCCGTGGAGATGATGGATAGGGGACGTGTCTTAGTCTGCTGCTTGACTAAGTGGTTGTTGTTGCAGTGCTGTGTGTGACACAAAGGAGGGTGTGCATCCTCAAGTGTAGTGATGGTATGTAGGCAGTGAGGTGCTGAGATCTTCAAATGCTATCAGCTGCCCAATCTCCAGTTCTCTGCGCTCTCTAGGAGAGGACTGGCATTTTTCCATTCCTGCTGATGACAGCAAGACACGGGAAATATTTTGCTGAAAAGGTTTGTCTGCACTGAGTCACTTCATGTTTTGGTTTTGTCATTTGCTGAGATCTGGCACCAAATTTTGCCTCCTACTGCACCGCGGCCGTCTCCTTCCTTCAATGGTGCTGTGCAAATCTAACTGATGCAAATTTTGGCACTGGCTGTTTGACCAAAATTGGGTCTCTGTGCTGATTTGTGTCCCATCCAGACCAGCCAGGCCCTGGGGGCAGTGCTGTGACACTCACAGGTTATCACTTGGTGTCATACACACAGGCTGTCTGTCCTCATGAGCCAGACAGAATAATCTGCATGTAGAAGGACTTCTGGAACAGGTGATACAAGTTATTCTACAGACCCTGCTTTTGTATATTCTTATCACCTGTCTGAGCATCATTTTTCCAGAGAAACCGGTGGGTATCCTATGCAGGAGGGTTCTCCTCCACTGTCTAGATAAGCTGGCATGTCTGCTTTGCACTACTGGGACTTTCTATCACAAAACAGGATACAACCCAGATTCAGTTCAGCAAACAAATACATTTTTGTCTGCACTGCTAATGCTGCTGTATTACTGATGCAAGGAAAAATGAACATCTGAGTGGTAATGAGCACAATAGATTTTTTTTTATCATACACTTTTCTTCTGGGAAAAAAACAAAAGGTAGAGGAAACAGCCCAATTCAAAAGGTGCACTTGCTGATTCCAGTTGTTTTCCAGTCTCTGCATCTTTTTTTCCTGAACTGCATAAAATGTATATATACAAGTGTTTATACTTAATTTTATTACCTGGAATCTGGAATGTGTATATATAATAAACTTACTGAGATTCTCTTCATAACTTCTTGAATCTGCAAAGTGTTGCTTTTGCTTCATGATTAGCTAAGGGAAAAGTGTAAGTTGATAATATGCTTCAGCACTGTACTGGTGATAACCCAGATTTATAACAGTATGATTAAAAAAAAAAAAAAACTATTGAAAAAGAACATTTTAAAAAGCAATGAAATAAACTGGTTTTGGACTTCCATGGTGTTTTCACAGTAAGATTTTTTCTGAAGATACAGCATTATCGGAATTGAATTTTAATATATAATTTCAGTGTAGAATATTGGGAGTCAGAGGAAAGCAAGTGAAAATAGCTTACTTATAGTAAGTAAATATCTAAGCTCATGTTAAAACTGTTGTCCAGGGGAAGCAGGTTGCTGTGTTCTTGCTGCAACCTTTTGGTCTTATATTTTACCAGAAAATTCTGGAGGAGGGGCAAAAGGGATGTGGCAAATGGATCATTGGGTTTTTGGAGCTACTGCCAGAATGTATGCACATCCATGCCTTGAGCAGTGCATTCATGGGTTTTATTATGTTCCCACTGAAGCAATGGAGGAGTTTTTGGAATCTTGGGATGAACAAGGTGCTGGGGGTGCTCATGCTTGCTAGCTGTATTTTGGGATTTTTGTTTCTTTTGTGGTTTATTTTTCTTTTCAGTATTGACTGTCTGTGAAATGAAGGCTTTGCAGCACCCCTGGCATATTCCAAAGCTCCTCTAAATCTTCCCATTGACAGATTGAATTAGTCATTGCTAATATTGATACAAGCTCAGCTTGTGCTCCTGGTCTTTCTTGTGTAAATACCACTGCCCTGTCAGTGACTGCTTTAACCCCTTGTTTCCTTTGGAAGTGGCTGACAAGACTGATTTTGCAGAATGTTTTCCATTCCTTGGGAAGCCTGACTTGCAGTTGGTGATGGTTGGTAGAGTGGGCCCTGTGCTCCACTAGCCTTCCTCCAGTGGGTGTTGATGCTTGCTCTCTGTTTCTGTGGGGTTCCAGATGGGGAGAGGAGCTGTGGGAGGGTCATGGGAAATTCAAGAAGCAGGATAGGAATGGCTGGCCAGTTTCTGGGATGCTTGGGTGCTTGCAGGTCCAGATTATGGATGTTTTCTAATGTTATGGTTTTCTAAAACAATTCCTTCCCTTTTGACACCACTGTCTGTAATCCCTTTATAGCTTGTTTGAATTTTCTTCTNAAAAAAAAAAAAAGGCCTGAAAACCCACAAAACCATTGTGTGGGAAGGAACTAACTGCACTGGCATAAGCCCAGAATATTGTGGGCAAGTGCTCTGCATACAGCTCTGCATCTTGAACAGCCTTGTTCAGCTGGGTTGTAGTCTGTTCCTTCCTTGGTCTCTCTCCAGCCAGCACGCCCCTGTTCTCCTAAGCTCTCTGCTGTTATTTCATCTTTTGGTTTTAATGTGTGTCGACAACAGAACAGAATGATCTCACCATGTTTATATTCCCCATAATAATGGTGATCTTCAACTGATGCCCACAGAAATGGGTACCTCTTTTAGCCCACTGAGCTACAGCGATAGCTCACTGAAGTGCCCATTTCCAAAAGCTTTATGTGGATGGTCTTCTACGTCCTTTGATTTGTTTGGGTTCCTTTTTATCAGTGTCTTTAATTAGCTGGGCCCTGCTGTGGCCTGCTCATTCCTGTCGCTCTGCCTTGCCTGCGTTTCCCTTCGGGGGTAATGTGGGTTGTGCAGCTCCCAGGGTACGCGGACAATACTTGGGTGTATTTTTAGCAGCTGCAGATCCCGAGAAGTTGTTTGGCGCTTTACACAGTCGACTGATCTTCAGTCATGAATGTCTTTAGATGTTCCTGGATGCGCAGATCCAAAGGCTGCCAGCTGCTATTGATCATTTTTCCAGCACAAAGCCGAGGGTGGCAGCTTGGCAGAGGAGCAGGCATTTCCTCTGGTGGCAGTTCATTTTCCCCTTCAGTTGAAGCTGGCGATGACCTTGGAGCTAGCGTGCCTGCCGAGCTTGCTTTCCGCTCCCATATTTATCATCATCTTTAATCTGTATGATCACAGCACTTCATCTCTCTGCCTCTCAGCTCCCTTCTGCCCTTCAGCACGAAAGGTGGACAGAAAGGCTGAGCAGAGAATACGGCCTTCTCCATCACATTATCCCCAGGCTCCAGGGAAGCTGACTCCCAGAGGGGTCATATTAAAGTTATGATGCTCACGATCAAGACCTTGCCTCCCTGCTCTCTAGTCCACTTTTAGAATTTGAAGCTTGCTGGTTAGGTTGTGATACTTTAATATTTACAAAGTAACGACACACGTTCACCTCAATGTGGACCAAGTTAATGGCAGAAGAAACAAACTGTTCTGTATTTGCTTTCTTCTTTTCTCACAGGCATTGTGTTCTGTAAAAGGACAACAGAGCCTGAAGGAATTAGTATGCAGGAACATCCGCTTTCCATTTAAAATGTACTAAGTGTGATGTTTGCAGCTATGGTTTGAGGGGGAAAAAAACAAAGCAGCCAGGGTTTGTAGCAAAGCTCACACTTTGAATGAGGCAGGTTTTTCCGTTCAGCATGTGCTACCCCAACAAATACATTCTTATATCCCAGGAAGCGGTACTGGCTCCCAGCTCATCTGCTCTGTGATACAAGCAGCCAGAAGCTGACAGATCCTAAAGCTTGGAAAGACATCCAGGATAATTCCACATAACGGTTTTCTGTGTTTATTTGGGATCTGGTGCAGATTTAACGGGATGTCATGCAAGAAATGAAAACCCCAAGCAGTTGTGGGAAGGTGGTGAGGAGGGATGGAGGAAGGGAAGGTTCTCAGTGTGCTCATGCTGTTGTAGAGCTGGGAGTTTGCTCACTCTCTACTCCAGCACAGCTGGGCTGCAGTGGCATCAAGCCTGAGCTGAAACCCAGTTTCTCTGCATGATTCCCGAGCTCCAGATCTGCTGAAGGCATACAGCTTCTATTTTTTTTCAGAGCAGAGTGAGCTCGTGTCTTCCTGCAGCCTACACTGTGGGCCCTAAGAAATGAATGTGTAAATATTTTGTCTCTCACAGCAGCCCAAGGTCATCTTTCTGGAACAGCAAACAGGCACAGAATCCAAAGAAGATCAGTCTGTCATATGAGTAAGGTTAGCATCTGCACTTACAAATGACAAAGGCTATTAATCCTCATGCTGTAATCCCCAAGCTGTTTGCCAGCTGGCAGCAGGAAGATGTTCCTGCTCAACCCACACAGCTATCCATGTTTTTTCACCTTTATGGAGCAGATATAGGTCAATACGGTAGCCTGGATAAAGAACTTGGTAGATACCATTCATCTCTTTTGGCATTACAGTCCCTCTCCCCTCCACACAAGCCATCTGTACAAATGAGGGGGTAGGAGGAGAGCTGAGGGCTGGGCTCTCCCTGAGCTGCTCTCCCAAAACAGAAGGCTGAAGGTGAGATTTTTTTTACCTCCCCTCTGCTCCTGAGTTTGTCATGGAAGGATGGATTTTGAGATTTCACTGCAGAGCTGAACAGCTTGAGCAAAGCTCTGTCACTAGACAGGTCTTTATATACAGAGCAGGGAAAACGTAACGCTTGTAGAAGGCAGAAAAAAAGTCCAGTGTTGAGACTTTTTTGATCCTAATTTGGGAACCTGCAGGGGATTTTGGTATTTCTTGTCACAGCAACATAAAACTCTGAATCCTAAGAGGTACCACTGATGAAGCAGAAGGAAGACTGCTGCTGTGGTAGCCTTTATGATCTCCCCAATAAAACCTATGCAGTCATAGTGTTGCATCCAGTGAGCATTAGGCACCTGGGGTTGGAGTAAGTTGAAGAAGAAACACAAAAGCCGGATGGGAGCTGTGAAGCTGTGAAGCTCATCTCTCTAGAAAATTAGAAAGCAAATTGTTGGGTTTTACTTAAGAAAAGTGGTTTAACAGAAATCACAGCTGCTTGGGCAGCTGCAGGTGTGAGGCAGTAAGGATATTTCCTCCTGGCTCTTGCATTTCCTCTGGCTATAATGGGTGACATCGAATAAGCACCAAATACTCCAGAGGTGTCTGTCCCATGTAGCATCATACCCAGTGTGGGCTGATCTTACTGAGTAACAAGAGACAGAAAGCTGATATTGGCCATGGGTGAAGAACAAGGATTCATGATTCAGACAAAAGCTAGATTCTTCCTGAACCCCACAACCATTAATTAGTTGTGACCCCCAGGGAAGGTATTTTATTTTGCCAAAGACGTCCCTCTCCCTTCATTTCTCAAGCTTAGGATAGCATTGCGAATTTCTCTCTTCATTAGCAACTAGGAAAAAATATGATTTTGCCAGCTTTCCTCATCCCTATTGTGTCTTTTTAACACTTTCCAGGTGTTTTTCCATCATGCTGTCTCCATCGTTGCATCTCCCATCCTCTCATTAATACCTACAGAGGTCTGCTCCAACACAGGTTTGTGCCTAGTAGCAATATTTTATGCTCGTGATGCTCAGGATAAAACCTATCCTCTGATCTCTTGCTGTCACTGCGTGGCACCTCAAGCACAAGTTTTCCAGTTAAACCAGATCACATCTCTACTGTATTCCTCTGCTGGGATTGCCATGGTTTGTGTCTTGCTGGGCTGTATTCTCAGCTGTAACTTTGTTGACTTTTTCCCAGCAAAGAGTTTTGTTTGTCAAGAAGAGTAAATGAAGTAATCATTTGGTAGACTTAGCATTTAAATACTGCGTGACATTTATATGTGTATATATAAAAATGTTTTTTATGGTAGAGTGCCGCGAGGCATTTGCATGAAGCACATCTCAATGTATATTTGACTGTTGATTTAAATACACGGTACATAATAAGTTATTTTTAGTGTGTATTGACTTCTTTCTATATTGGAACAATATACCATCTCTGGCAGGTTTTTGTTGTCTCGCTGTCGCAGTCACAGCTGGACGCCAGCGATGCAGAGACTGAGGTGTGTGTCCATATCCTCTTTCCTCTTTGTGCCCTATGGCATGGAAGTCTCTCCCCTCCAGCAGCTTTGTGGGTGCACAGAGATCCCTCCCAGGGTGTGTAGCCACAGGACAGTGTTGTAAGCCTCTTACTGCATTTTCCTCCTGGAGTTTACTAGGATAATCTGCCTTGAAGATTTTTCCTTTCTTTGTCATCTCCTCAGCACACCCCATGGGCGGGTAGTGAGCCAGCTGGTATTCAGAGTGATTCAACCCTCTGGCTGCATCAGGAGTAACAGAGATCTCAACTGAACCCAGCCTGAGATCACAGAATCACAGAATGGTTTGGGTTGGAAGGGGCCTTAAAGGCACACTTGTTCCAACCCCTCTGCCATGGGCAGGGACACCTTCTATTAGAGCAGGTTTCTCAGAGCCTCATCCAATCTGGCCTTGAATGCTTCCAGGGATGGGACAGCCACAGCTTCTCTGGGCAAGCCAACTTCAAAACTGTAAATGAGAGGAGTGTAAATGAGGAATGGAAACACCATTCATTCCTACTGTTAAATAGTGAGCTCTGCTGGCAGTCCTCACCACTGTCCACTGTTCACTCTCTATACTCACTATAGAGAGAAATTCTACTGCTAGTTACACATCTATAAAAGTTCTAGATGATCCAGAAGTGGTTGAACAGGAACCAACAGGGCTGCATGGCTCTTTCTCCTGGCACATTTGTACCCAGCTTCTGTATACTGGAAAGAAAATGTTACCATGAGTTCCTAGAGAAATTAAATGTCTCACAGAATCACATAATGGTTTGGCTTGGGAGAGACCTTAAATACCATCTAGTTCAAACCCCTTGTCATGAGCAGGGACACTTTCCACTAGACCTGGGTGCTCAAAGGCCCATCCAAACTGGCCTTGAACATTTCCAGGGATGAGTATCTGCAACTTCTCTGGGCAAGCACAGGATTTATCTATAAAGTGATCATGTTAGATAATAACAATACAGACAAATTAGTAAAAACATCAGGTCTCTAACTTCTGTTGTTGCAAAAGCAAGGTTCCTAGAGCTTTCATTTATTGTGGAATTATTTTTATGATAAATGAATCTATAGTGGGACAACTGTTCATACTGTGAAGGTTATAAGAAACAAATTCATATATCCCTTTGACTTCTGTAACGTTCAAAGATTTGCACTGAAAATTCTTCAATCTAGTTAACAAACAGCTGGTATTGACTGGTGAGACCACCAGGATGGTTTGAGCACTGTTTCACTTGCTGGGTATGTGATTGAAAGAGATAGCTGGAGTGCAAAACTGTGACAAAAAGATGAAAAATATGATGAAAAGATGTTTGGATATTCAACAGGAAGAGTGTACGGGTTTATTCTTAGCTTTTCATGTAGCTGACAATGAAACATTTTTATTCTACTTAAGTGCTAATGTGCATGATCATACAATATATTGCCTCTCACTAATTATATGCTGCGTTAAGAATACTAATGTCTAGATGATATCTGACTTGGGGGGAAAAAGCATTAAAGTCAGCTTCTGCAGAATTCTGGGCTGAAATTACCCCCCTCCCCACATACAACCATCCGCACCTTAGAATGCTGCTGTTGCAGGTTTTTATCAATAAAATAGAAGCAGATGGCTCATGTAGACATGCAAAACCAATGTATCTTCCTTTTTGTTCACATTGTGGCAGAACAGAGTGAATATGCATCTAGAGAGGTGGATGTGTTTTGTTCAGAACGGGGTGTGCATGCCTGGTGCATAATGCATAACTGGGAGAAATGGGAAATATCTGCTCCCACCCTGGTCCCCTGTCCGTTCACACAGACAGAGGGACCCTATGGCAGCAGGCTAGGAGCTCTGGGGGATTGAAGTGGTTCCCGTGTCCCACCATGTGTCTGCTTCCTCCTGCATATCTCCTCTCAACCAACTCTGTATGGGGAAGGAAAAGTGCTGGCTATGCCTTTGATGTCTGCTCTTCCCCACTATCTCATCCAGCCCCAGCAGGAGTTGGGGGAGAAGTCCCTCCCACCCCTTCTGTGGTGATTTCCCAGCCACCACGTTTCTCCTATATGCCAGTGATATGTTGGCACCTGCAACAGGGCACATGAGGGTCAATGTCGCCATTGTATCTCCTGTGTGTGGATACCAGCCTTGTTGACATCCTGGTCATGTGTTTGGGTCACTGGAGCCACCCCACAGCAGCTGGGGTGGCTATGGGTTGGAAACAGAAGGAAGAGCTCAGGTGATGACCTGGAGAGCTGAAATTGGGCTGACATGAAGCCAGGCATGAGCGATATGTCTCTATCTGGTGGCTACGTTTGCTTGCCTCTACCTTTGGTCGTGATGCATTTGTGTGAGTGGTTTACTTCTGGCAGGTTGAAGTTGTAGTCTCTGCCTACATTAAGACAGAAAAAGACAGAAGCTAAAAAAACTTTCCAAATTGGTGATTTCGAACCGGGGTTAGTTTGTTCCTCTCAGAATAGCAGTGCCACCTTTGAGGGAGACATGAGAAACCACGATTTCTGCATCCCTGCTGGCATCCACAGGGTTGGCTTTCCAGGACCAGCCCAGAAATAGAGTAGCTTTTTCTGGTGGCAGTTGGTAGCTTCGGTCCCTGGAAAGCTCAGCAAAGGCGGCCAGTACAAGACATGTCAGGGCACAGAGAAAACCTAGCCCAGAGCCCTTCCTCTGAAAGACAGCAGGGAAATGGGGTATGCTGGGAGGCTCAGAGAGAAATGAGGATTTGGAAAAACTCACCCTTCTTGGTGTAAATTTGGGATGAAATATGTGTTTTGCTGATGATCATGTGTGACCAGGCTCAGGTGAGAGGGCTGGGGGGAGAGGGAGTTGCAGGACAGACTGGGGGTTTGCTCTGGGTTGCAGCCCAGTCCCCCCAACAGCTCCTCAGGCACCGAGGAGGATTTGCAGAATGAGGTACCATCTGCAAGTTGCTCAGGGCTTTGGGAGCTCAGGTGGGCGCTGCTGCTGAGACAGTGGTGTGGTCTGAGTTGGTACCAGGACAGCACTTCCCTGGCTTGGTTATTCATAACACTGCTTATTCATAACCACACATTTTCTGGAAACGACTTAAAATTCTCCCTGTCCCATCAAGCAGCCTCAATCCTCTCAACTCACCCTGTTCCTCCCAAGTAAACCCAGCACTGAGGGGTGCCAGCAATTACTCTGGAGGACTTGGGCGCTGCTGGGTGGACCACACTTGCTCACCATGTCCTTGTGGGAATGTCCTCAGCCTCAGGGTGGGTTTTCTGAGGCTGGTTCCCAGTGCAGGGCTAACCAGTGTGGAGTTTGTTTTATTCCTCTAGGCAGACTTGCCTGTGTCCCTGTGCAAGCTTGGCACACACGATGATGAAGCTGCTGGCATTGAACTCGAGGAGAGCAGGGGTATGTCTTGGTGCCAACACTTGGTCAGCTTGGCCCAAATGAGGTTGCCTGTAAATTTGGTCATAAAATGCTCAAGATTTCTACGTGCTTGCTGTACAACACTGCTGTGCAAGTGCAACTGGCTTAGCAACCCACTTGCTGCTCCTGCTGGGACAGCCCTGCTCAACACATGTGGGTCTTGCTGGGCTCCCGGCTGTGTTATGTTTTATCGCTCTGATTATCCTGTTCTTCCTCCAGCTGCATTTTAATTCCTTGCTTAGAATGACTTCGTTCCTTGGCAAATCACCAAGTTCTCTTTTGTCAAGACATCCCTTTTTCCATCCTAATTTTGACCAGTTGGAAAAGTCACATTTTTAATGTCAGGAAACTAAGTTTTGAATTTCAGAGAAGGAGTGATATCATTTTTCATGAGAGGGTGAAAGCATTCCCACTTCTCAATCAGCGCAGTGGAGGCTAAAGCTGAGCTGTCTGCCATCTGTCTCCTCGCCAGTCTCTCTTCCACCATCATCACTTTTTAACAGGTTGGCCAATTTCAATCACATTTGAGAGAAGGGTAACTGTCTCAAAGGCAGTTTTGCTTCTGCAAATTCTGTCAGCTGGCAGAGGATCGTTTACAGGGAAGCAGAAAGAAGTGGGTTTGATGGCCAAGGGTTGGCCAGCTGGTCCATCACGATGGCATGAATCTCCAGACAAGCTCTAGCACATTTTGCCTTTGGTGCTGTCTCTGGTTGAGCTGTGGGTGTCCGAGGGGATGTGGTGGAATTTGGTTGGGGGTCATGGGGAAGATGTAGGGGGATAAAAAGCACAAATAAGTAGGAAAATGAACTTCATTAGTTCTGCTCTTCCCCAGCTTGTTTCAGAACTGTTTTTTAAGGTTTTTTTAAAATGTAAACCAGTAAAAAGTAAATTACCAAATTTTAAAATATGTACAAATTTTCTTGTGCAATGAATTGGAAGATAGAGGAGAAAAGTAGAGTTCCACTGCAGGAAGAGCAAAAAGAGAAAGAACTGGTCTTTTAAAATTAGATGAAAAGACTGCATTTTAAATACAGGCAGGATTAGCCTCCCAAGGCTAACTTTCCGAGGTTGGCCAACCATTGGGAGGCATGAACAGGGTCCAGAAAGTGAAGCTACCCATCTTCATTTTCTGTGACAAGCCAATGGCTGGGGAAGCTTTTGAGGGTCTGTGTCTGCTGGAAGCAGCTGAGGGAGCCAGCCCAGGGATAAAA
Organism: Scytalopus superciliaris; assembly: GCA_013400415.1. Lineage (NCBI taxonomy): Eukaryota > Metazoa > Chordata > Aves > Passeriformes > Rhinocryptidae > Scytalopus > Scytalopus superciliaris. Next base: position 1,099,869 of record VXBX01003777.1, on the reverse strand, counting down.
CTTCGTGCAGGATGCAGCTCCTCATAGCTGAAACTTCTCAGGTACAAATGCTGAATGTTTCAGGCACATTTTATCTTTTGAAAATACCTTCTGCATGCTGTGTTTAGAAATACAGTACCTGTGTGGGTATATGCTGCCTGAGAGGACTGGTGCTTTTGTACACACATCTTTTGAATGTTTGGTGCTTTAATTCTAAAAGGCACATTAATTTAATAATTTTTTTTCTTTAACACTTGACTTGAGGAGACATAATTGCTTTGAAATGAAGGAACTGATTTTTTTTTCTAATTTTGTGAGACAGTTAGAGTGAAGTAAATGCTAATGTTCTGGGCTTTTATATTCCCTACTGCTCTAAACCATTTAAAAACATATATTTGTTATAGCACTGACTATGCCAGGCAATCCTGCTTTCAAAAGACTGAAATAAAAGAAAAAAGCTGTTCTCCCATTGTCTGCCTGTCCAGGTTTTATCTTGTGCAGTACACATTTAAAGTCTTATCTTCTCAAATAATATCACTGTCAATAGAGACTTTGGTCTCAGTTCACAGGTCTGTTTAATTTCCGTTGCATTAAAATATTGTGCAATTCAGCTGGACAGTGATTCCTAACCAGGCACCCCTGGCAGAGGGCAAAACCCTTTGGACAAGGAGGGAAGGTGATCTCTCATCCTTCCATGGCAAGAGGAAGGGGATGGAGTGATGTGGGATGGTGCATCTGCTATTCTTGGTGGAGGTCTATTACAGCCAGCAGAGCAATGCTGGTTTACACTTGCAGGGGATTTGTTTCCCTGCACTATCTGCCCCCTTGGAAAGCAGACAAAGAAAAGCAGCTATGCTTGGACTGCAGAAGAATTTCTTCTGCTCTCCTCAGGGGATGGAAATACTTCTTGGAGCCAGCTGAGGAAACATAGCTGACCTTTTGGTTGTAAATTATTGCCTGCTAATAAGTCCTGCTTGTGTGCTGACAGGAGAGGGGAAGATGTGTCTTTGCAGCAGAAATTGTGTTGAATGTTAAAAAAAAAAAAAAAAAGATACAGTCAATTTCAAGAAGATTGGAGTAAGTAAGGCTGTCGCTCATTCAGCTCTCAGGCACAGAGTAGGTGCTTCTGTGTCTTCCTTTTCTATCTCTGCTTACAGAAGTGATATTACTGAATTAATTATGACATCTTTGTGAAGAGCTGACGAATTGCTCAAGTCCTCTATTCAGCAGTACAGAAATGTCAGATTCATCTCACAGTAAATTTAAAATTACACCAACCTGAACTACTGCTACTGGCAGCATAATAATAAGGCAGGTAATCAAAATCAATTAAATTCCAGTGCCTTCCTATTGTCCTAGAAAATTCAAATTTGAAATTAGTTGGAGTTCATTTGACTTCTCAATAAAAGAAGCAGAGCTTCTGAGATAATTTGAAGTAAGTATATGGCCTTGAGTGATCTTTCCTCAAACTGTGAGGACCAGGGGAGCTCTGTATGTTCATGCATACTGAGTACCAAACACAGCCAGATGCTCAAAGTCAAGGGAGTAACTGGTTTAAGGCTGCAGCACTGACATGTGTTAGCTGGGACTCAGGCTTGCCAAGACTCAGTTTGTTAAAATTTGGATGAGATACTGATCCAGGGCAATGCCAAATGAAGTGTGTTTCCATTCCCACAGTGTAAGAGGGAGGAGGACTAAGCCTGGTGCATGCTCCTCTGCAGGACCTTCATGGAGACCCTGGAGCAACCAGAGGGAGGGAAGCTCTGTGTGTCCTACCAGCAGTGACATGCCCAGTTACAACATGTGTGGGACATCCATGTTACAGATCACAAGAGAACAGGAGATTGCCCAGGATCTTCAGATGCTCCTAAAATGAATGTGTTCCCAATAGCACCTTGCCTTTATTTTGGCACTGGCTGAGGCTTTAAGTCACCTTCAGTAGTAGGATGGATCATGGTAGTATGTTGCCTGGAGAAGTAGTTGATGCCTCATCTCTGGAAGTGTTTGAGGCCATGGTGGGGCTTTGAACAATGTGGTCTAGTGGCAGGTGTCCCTGCCCATAGCAGGGAGGTCGGAACAAGATGATCTTTAAGGTCCCTTCCAACCCAAACCATTATGTGATTCTGTGGGCTGGACTGAGTGATGGGGTTAACTGTTGGCATTAGCATGAGTCTCTCAGGAACTGTGGTGTCATCCATGGTAGTTGTGTGGAAATGGACACAGCTGGGAGGCACAGAAGAAAAATTATTGTCTAAGGAGGTTTCCTCTTGGAGAAAATTTCCAGAGCAAAGCCCAGGCTTGGTGCTGGGGCTGATCTAAGACAGTGTTGTGTCTGTAACTTCAGTGTAGCCATTGGCACCAATCTGGCTTTCCAGAAAAGCTCATCTTATACAACTTGTTTTCATCTTGTACAGCTCCTCTGGGAGTATCTCACTTCTTCCAGGGAATTTCCCTACACATAGTTGGCTGTAGTAACTGTTTATTAAAAAAAAAAAAAAGTTATTCATACTCTTGTATCTGCCAGTATTTACCTATAAAGTTAGGCTTTTTGGGAAAGGGATTTCCACTCTGTGCACACACTTGTGCCTTACACAGGTAATATTTTAGTTACCCCTTTTAAATATTTTCTGGGCCTTGCGAGCTGGACCCTTGGTTATTAGGGTAGGCTAAGCCTGGTATCCTACCTATTGCCATAAGGAGGGTTCTCAGCAGTAAAATCCCACTGTCTGGCTGAGATGCAGGAGTTGTCCCACCCCACAGTGACCTGCTGTTCTGTTCAGGAGAAGATTTGGGTTGTTTTGCTGTGCAGCTTTTATTCCTGCAGCAGTCCAATTTCTGCAATGGGATTACAGAGCACTGTAGTGCCTCTCTGGGATCACGGGTGTATGTGTCAGGTTGAGACCCAGGGCACCATGGTGGAACATCCTGAAAGCTCAGGGGAAAAACAGTGTGCCAGGATCTCATGTGGGAAGGAGGAAGAAGGGAGCAATGTGAGCTGGGGGGGAAGAGAAGTGTGACCCAGCAAGAGGGCAGGAGACTTCGGCTCTCTGCCAGCATTATCAAATTAGACTCGTCTCTCCCTCCAGCCTTTCCAGGCACAGAGATGCATTTCTCCCAAGTCTTGTCCTGAAGCGAGCAGAGCTCTCGCCCTCTTTCTGTGCCACAACGGGCACTCAGCATCTCCGCGGCTGCCGACCCTCTCCGTGCTTCCTTCAGTCGGCCCTTAAGGGAGGTTTTATGACTCTCCAATCGCCCTCCCGGGCTGCTCCCCCCTCCTAGTTTTGGCGTTTCACATCCCCACCCTCTGCTGCGAGCCTCAGGCAGCTCCTCACCGCCTGTCCGGCTCTGAGCCGCGGCATCTTCTCCATCCTCCGGCTCACCCCGCAGCTCGGCGACCCGCCCAGCACGGCTCGGCTCGGCGCGGAGAATCCCGGTGGTGGGACCTCCCTCTCCCTCCTCCCTCTTTTCCCCTTTCCTCCTCCCTCCCCGCGGCCTCGAGTCGCGCCAGTGATGGAGAGAGCGTCACGGTCTCCTAGCAGCGCTCCTAGCAACGCTCCTAGCAACCGGGCAACATCTGCTCCCGCTGGACCAATCCGCGCGGGGAACATCTGGGCACCCACCTCCGCGGGCTGCGGCCGGGAGGTGATGCGCTCCTCAGTGGCTGCAGGGACCCGCAGGAGCTGCCACCACCACCGCTACCACCACCGCTACCACCACCTCCACCGCCACCACCTCCTCCAGGAGCAGCGAGGGAAGGACGGAGCAGCCCTCCCTCTGGAGCCGGGGCTCGCTGGGTGAGTGGCGCTGCTCCGAGGGAACAGCGAGCCATCTGGGATTGTCCGTGGCAGTGAGGTGGCGTGGGGCTTTGCTGGTGGGATCTGCCCCGGCGTGTTTAGCGAGTGACTGTTGGCGGGGAGTAAGTTTTGTGTTTGTTTGTGAGCTCTCGGCTTTGCTGCATCGTGGAAGAGGGCAGAGAGCAGAGAGGGAGCCTCACACACGTCCCGCAGTGCTATGGGCTATGGGCAGAGGTGCTGCTGCTCTGCCCGACTGTAGCCTGCTCTACGAAAGGTTATTTCAATCAGTCCTCATTTTACGGTCAGAGCCGAACTCTAAAAAGTAATCATAGTTCCTCTTTCATTGCCTGTTAATGGTGTCATCCTCTGGGATGACACAACTGTCTAAATATAGTTGTCTTATAGCTGCGAGGCATGAATACGCACACATACATGCTCTCCTTTCCTTTCTCTCTTGCAGGATTTAGACATGTCTGATTTCATTCATGTGCATAAAAAAGTGTGAGTGTCTCTGCACACACATGTAAAAGTGCAGAGTTTAGGTATACTCATACATATCTGTGATTGTTTTTCCCCCAGAGCGGGAGATACTCTTACTATAGCATGCCCGATACTTCACCCAGAAGGCAAGGCATCAGCTTGGAAGCTGCACTGTGTGTCAAGCAAACACTGAAATGTGCGCCCTGCAATAATTCTGTTAAAGAGAAACGGGAATCTGACTTTCCTCAGAACTGTATTGCTCTGTAGGCAGTGTGAGTGTGTATAATAGGAAATTAATGCCACTACTCAAAATAATGGTGTTGTTTCACAGTAGCCCTTTAGCTGTCCTCCGAGGATGACAAGAACTAATGGAGAAAATAATGTGCCATTTTAAGAGGTGGTAGGGGCAGGATTCATGTTCTAGGTCTGGAAACGTCCAGATATTTAGAAAAACAAGTTGTATTTTTCAGCATTTGCTCTGAGAGGATTACAGCTATACCACTGAGAGACCAAAATGTTTTTTTCTTAATGTTTTTTTCTACTTTCCTGATGTTTGAAAGGGATTCCAGGAAGCAAGGTCAAAGTTAGAGAATTGGGTGTGACATCAGAACTCTTACTTATTCCTGTTACTAAGCCCTGTGGGGATGCTGAGATAGCACTTTCTACTCTTGCGGTCCAGCTACTTGCCGTGTTTGTCCTGACTTTGCCACCTGAGCTGTGTGTGTTTCTCCTTGATCCACCCCCCCAGGTAACCGTTCAGCAGTGCCGTGCTGCCAGAAATGCTCGCTGAGCCCGTGCGAGGGGAAAATCTTACCAGAACTGCTGAGATTATCCCAGAAAGACCCTTTGCAGGTTGACTCCGCATCCTCAGGTAACTAACAAGTTTGCAGCCTTCAGCTGATCGGGGTGAGTGAGGGAATTTACTGGGATTAGTGTTGAAAGGGGGTGAACCTGGCATTGTTATTTTGTTCTATCGATAAAAGCAATGTGACTATAAAAAGCAAAACAGGAATAGTCACTCAGGCATTAAGTCTCGTGCCTTCATGCCCTCATGAGAGCTATTCAGATGCTTGTGCCTTGTACACACGTGTGCCTAGGGAGAATCTGCAATTAGGGAGATCTGCAAAGCAATTAGCAATCTAAAAGGCAGTTTTAAAGTGCAGAGCCAGCAGACAACAATACGGCTGTGGGTCCCCACCTTTCTGTGAGTCAATGAAAGGGAGCTTACTGTGTCTGGGTAAAGGATAAGGCTCGATACGCTGGAAGGACTGCAATCGATTGGCAGTCCGTGTGAAATCCTGAGACTGGCATGTGTTTTCGATCCACATGTTCACCTGCCTGTGGTTTGATAGCTTTGCATTATCAACTGGAAATCCCACTGTGGGACCAGCTGCTTATGTTACCCCTGAAGAGGGGAAAAGCAGAAGCAGAGCATGTGAAATCAGAGGCAGGTTTCAGCTGAGCACCCCCTAATTGCAAGTGCTCTGGAGGCTGGAGACGCGGGAATTTATCACGGCAGTTTGACAGCAGTCGCAAGGACGCGATGATACGTCCTGCCATGTCAAAGTCACATCTCCCGCTGATAATAAAGGCCAATTTCTGTGTGCTCAGAAGCCTCAGGCTTTCTATTTGTGCATGCAAGAGGTGCTCGGAAATGGTTTCCGTCTCAGCCAGCTTTGGCTTGCATATTGATTACCCTCCCTTACGCTGCGATAGGAGCCCTGCAGGGCACCGGCACATTTGAGTCACCACCTCCGTGCGCAGCGGCGGCGGGTCTGGCTCGGCCAGCCGGCCCTGTGCTTACCCCCTGCAGATGTCTGCATCAGCAGCAAATAGTATCGACTCGTACAACCCCTTTCACTGCAGCACTGAGCAGGCAGGGATGAATTTTCTTCCTGAGAAAAGGTAGGGGAGGGGGAGGCACAGGCAGGTGTGGGGATGTTCCCAAGGGCTCAAGTACAAGTTCTGGGACAGAGCTGCTGTGCAGACTGGGGCTTGCAGATCCCTCTCCATTGCCTGAGATGCAAAAGCGCAAGTTCTGGTGTTTTTTTCCTGGCTGTTCAATCATTTGTTAAACTCCCTCTTAGCTGCTGTCTCGGCTGTGTTGCAGCCCTGTGGAAATTGCCCGGCACTAATTCGTGCCAAAGAAGGAGTCCTGTCACTGGGGCAATGCAGGAGCACAGGGGCCAGACAAAGTAAATTTCTTTCAATTTGCAGTTCAACTGGGAAGTTGCCATGTTATAAATCTATTTCCAACTCAATTTAGATAAGATAACCCTCTGTCCAAACACGCCTAATAACTCTGTGAGTACCATGCCACGGAGCACCATAATTATTCCCGGAGAAACAAACAGGAGCGGACTTATTTTGCTCCTTTGAAAGTACAATTAAAGCCCTCGCGAAGCTGCGTTTGAGAGATCCAAGCTCGAGGCAGAGGCGTCTATTCCCCTCGCTGCCGCTCGTGGGATTTATATTTCAAACTTCCATTAGCGCTAATGGCAGCTGCAGCCGCCGCGCTCCGATGTGCGGCGCATTCAGAGCAGGGACGCACCGGCGGGGTGTAAACACCGGGCAGCGTGAGCAGCAGCGCCTGCCCCGGGGCTCCCGAGCCCGGGCAGCGCTAATTGCACCGAGCGCTTGGTGAGCAGCAGAGGGCTTGCGGCTGAACGCTGCCGGGATGCTGAATGCGCTCCGCCAAGGTCCGTCCAGGCTGGAAGGACAAACGTCAGGCTCGGGACTCAGCGCTCCGCTGGTTAGTCTCCCCGTGGGGGAAATTTGGCCCGGTGCCTTGACTTGTGGTGTAGCGCTGAAAAAAACCAAAACGTAATGTGATTAAGATGTATCTGTCTCTGAGCTTGAGTGAGGCAGAGGCAGTGACTCATACCACCTTGCTGTAGCTGTCAAAACACTTGGCTCGCGAGAATAGCCTTCTACACAAAAAGCACTGATTCAATATGTTTATATTTAAACAAAACACTAAGGGTCTGATTCACTGCGGCATTACTACAGCCTGTAACCCCAGCCAAGCAGCTCCCAGGCACGCCAGAGTCAGTGCACACTGACTTTCAGTGTTAGAGAAAGGCTTGGTCCTTGTGAGCCTTCTGCAGGGAGAGGGGCCCCTGAAAGGCTTTAGCATCCATGCTGGTGTTGAGGACACAGTGCAAGGGCACTGTTCACAGTCTCCTTCCCTGCACCTGCAGACAGATGTGAGAGCATCACCAGCTGCCACAAAAGATGATGGTGACAGTGAGACGGGTGGTGATGGGATGGCAGCTACACTGAGCACAGAAGCATACCTTGAGCTTCTGTGGAGCAGCCCTGGGATGGAACTTGCTTGCCTTCAGCTCACTTTCTCACCTGTAGCTGCAGGTGTGCAGGTAACACCTCTTCCTTCCCAGAGAGAGGAAGGTAGCAGCTGAGCCACCTGTGACAACCTGTGGGAGCTGCTGGTGTGGGAAAGTGGGTGCCTCAGGCTCTGCAGATCTGGAACTGCTGGGATTTGCTAACAGCTGGTGTGGTGTCAAGAGGCTTGGGTCTACTTTTCTCCTAGTGTGTAGTTTGTAATTTAAAACTGTGAACACATTTAAAGCCAAACTTACAGCTTAGAGATGCTCTTGGTATTTACTTGGTTGTTATTTCCTTCCTGGCTTCTAACTAAGTTATGGGGGGGTTGGTGGTTACAACTTTGCTGCTTTAGCTGATGTAAGGTCTTTAGAAGTTTAAATACAGTCAACTGCTTTGCACCCAATGGGTATGTCCTAGGCCAGTGTTGAACATAACCCTACAAAGCGAGTGCCAGTTGGATGCTCGATGAACCCACTGCCAGGATGGTCATATATGTCCCTCAGCAAAATACAATTTTTCCGTCTGCTCCTGCCAGCCAGCAACAGCCCTGATCCCACGGCATGTGCTACAGCACTGCTGTCCCTCCCGGGGTCAGGGTGTCAGTGCTCCTTCCTTTGTCTGGGCTTTCTGCTGCTTGCTGCTGTCTCCAGGACCACCTGTGCTCAGGGGATGCTGAATTTCACAATGTCACCTTCCATGTCTGGCACAAGGAGAGGAATTCCTGTGGCCTGGAGCAGCAAAGGAGAGGTTTTATGGAGCTGATGGAACTGCAGAACTGAGCCATGATACTCTGCATGCTGTGGTTTTCTGTGCTGCCCCTGCACTCAGACTAATTTTCTGCTTGTGCTGCACACAGGCAGTACTAGGGCTGTGCTCCCAGCTTTTTCCCTGAAGATCACTAGGGAGCAAGTTTCATAGCATTGAGAGTCTTGGTTTGAGGGAAAGGATGGATGTGCGGTTGACTCATCTACCTGTGTGCTGGGATTGGCTCCTTTTCCAGCCCTGACAGCCTGGGTGGCTACAGAAATGTCATTTCATCTGTCTATACCTTTGTCTTTCTCAGAGAAGTGTGAGGAAAACTGTAGTGTTCTCCCATCCCACGGCACTGGAAGATAAATGCATTTGTTGTTGTGCTCAGATAAGACAGCAGTGGGGTTTCCATTCAGGAGAATCTAATATCAGAGTAATTAAATGTCCAGGCTGTTCAGACTCGGGTATAACTCAAATACTGGAATAAAACCTTCAAGCAGTGAAGGTTGCTGCATGTGAATTTAAACCAGTGTTTGCAGCTACTCAGTGCCAATGGAGCGGTGAAGACACCACAGCTGTGCCCTGGCCCTGGAGAGCTGAGGTGGGTGTAGAGAGCATCTCTGTTGTGTGTTGTGGTCCAGGGTGATGAGAACATAGTGTTGTCCCACTGCAAGGGCGATAGTCCCTCACCCAGAGAAATACTACTGTTTTGTACAATCTGTGCTGGAATGGGTGGCAGAATGGGGGACCCAACTCCAAATGGGGTATTAATCTACCAATCAGAAGTTTACTGCACAGTTTTGTAAGACACTTTTGGAGAAACCTCCTTCCTTACAGACTTGAAATTCAGGGAGAAAACACAAGAAGACTCGTGTGAAGGAATTTCTTCTCCAGCTCCTTCTTGCGGGTTTTTAATGTAGAGGAAGGAAGGGAGAGCACATTGCTCTTTCCTGCTAGGGAAGGAGAGATGCTGTCAGTCCCTGAAATGATTGTGTGGGTATCTCATCACTCCCACCTGCAGCTATGACTCAAGGAGTCCCTCATGCCCCATGGCAGGATCCTTCCAGCATTGTGAGGTCTGTGTTCTGGCTGTGCAATACCCTTTGGCTTTTCTACTGTGGCAGGAAAGCAGTCCAGAACCAAATCCTTTCATACCTCAGAAAACCTAAGTTTCAAATGCTCCTATAAGGAGATCCCAGCCTGGGGAGGAAAATATTTCCCAAAGAACCTGACTTTGAATTATTTTGTGAAGTGGGTATGGATGCTTTCTTTGACTGAGTTGCCTTTACACATCAACATAATAAGTTTTTTAAAAAATGGTGCATTTAAAAGTAAACAGCAGAAATTTTGTATAAAAGAGAGAGTATGCACATGCCCCCTCGTATTGCCTAGTGAATACCCAAGCAAAGACCAATCCTGGCTCTCACAGGGACCAGTGCTCACCAGACTGAGTACCACTGAGGTTATGGACCTCTTTAAGATGCTGAATTAGAACCATGACACTTTTCCATGCAGATGAGAGAGCTCAGAGCAGCCAGCCAGGCCGGGCTGCAGGAACACAGGGTGCCCATGTCCTCTGCAGGGCTCTGCTGTGGGGGACCAGACCTCCACTGGGCTCTTTTCACAGGACAAAAGCCAAATAGTTCCATCTCTTAGCCCAAAGATTGAGCCTCCATCATCTGTGCCCTGAAACACTGAAGCAACACGGAGAACAAACCAACTCCATCACCCTCCCACTGAACTGTGGCTCTCCTGCTTCTCTAAGACGACACTACCATCTAGTGAATATTCTCTGTATTGGTTTTCCAGGGAAGGCACAGAGCTCTGTGCATGGTGTGTGGAAATCAAACCCCATCCCTTGGCCTACACTCCCCACAGCATGGCACATGGTCCTGTCCTGCAGACAGATGGCCCCATCTTGGTCACTCACGTAGGGCATGGTGACCTTGGGCATCTCTTGCCTGCTCTGAAGTGCTGTGGCTGGCCGGGACACCCCACTGTGGTGGTTACTCCAGAGAGGGGCTTGCTGTACTGCTAAGCCTCAGGGTGAGCATTTCATAAACGCCTTCAGATTTAGCAGCCTCTCAATTGTTTTTGCAGTGGGTTGAAGGCTGCAGGTTGAGGCTGAGTGTCGTCCTGGCTGCATCCCCCCTCTGGACCCCTCCTTTACTTAACTACCCCAAATCATGGTGTTCCAGCCACTGTGACAACAAGCAGCACTGACCTTCTTTTCCTTCTTCTTTTGTGCAGAGCTGATCTGATCAGGGCCTACCAAAGACATTAACGACGTCGAAAGTAGCCTACTTTAAGAGAAAATATGCAGAAGAAGAACATTTACATCAAGATTACCATGAGTATTGTCCAAAAGTGAGTACCTCTCTCATTCCAGACCCCACCCTCCTCCAATTTCATTCCTTGATGCTAAAGACCCATTCACTTGCTCTTTACTCTGCAGCACTTGATATTACCAGAGGACCGGACTTGTATCCTAAAACTATCTCTCCAGAAACTCCGCTTCCTGGATGACCCTGAAGCCTATCTCCGTAGGTCTGTATTAATTAACAATCTGTTGAGGAAGATTCACCTAGAGACAGAGAGGGAGAGCTATGAATACTTTAAGGAGGCTCCGTGTTATAGGACTGCTTACTCTGACGCACGAAAACGGCTGAAGTTTATGGTGCAGGAGTGCTGTTCCCAGTCGCTCTATTATGAAGAGCTGCACTCGTATCGCATCGTGCCTTACTCTGCAGAGAACGCCGTTTACGGAATGGGCTACACGGGCAGCCACTTGGAGCAAAATTCTCAGTTGCTTATTTATAAAATGAATTAAAGTAGCTGTTAGACCCACTGATGTTTGTTTCTGAATGCTTGAACTGCTTACTGAGGTGTTAAGGTGAGGCACTAATTGCAGATATACTTGCGATCCAAGGCGGATGCGCTGGGAGCTGAGTGGAAGGTACTTTGGATAACACTCTGCAGCCCCCGCTGTTAAACCTCCTGGTTGTGAAGTACCTTGCTGTACACACAGAGCTGGTGCAATACGGAGGTCCTTACCCGCAGAGACTGCGTGCAGTGTGGTTTTTTAGCAACAAAAGCTGCGTTTAAGTTCCCTGTGTGTAGATACAGACATTCCAAATCACTTTTGCAGTTAAATTATGCCATCCCCGGTGGAAGGGGAAACCCCCCAAAGCAGTGGAGTAGTCTAACAGTGAGGAGTAAAACACAAGTTATCTAATGTAAAGGTAGAGATAGAAAGTTTCTTTGAGAAAAGCTTTGATCATGAAGGAGTCAGTGCCAAAAGAATCAGACTTTAGCTTAGGATTTTCAGAGACTGAACTCACTTGCTACTTACAAGACACTCTATACTGAGATTTGCAAGGGTTTGTGGGTTGGGTTGTTTTGTTGTTTGGCTTTTTTTTTTTTTTTAAATAATTGCATTCACCTTTTACTTATATTATCTCTTAGCTGGTATCTACTTTGCTATTTTAATAAGAATCAGAATGACTCACAGGAAAGATTGTTTCTTCAGCCCATCATTGGTGTTCCCTTAACTTCATTTGCTCTTTCCCTAGCTGTTTCCCTGATACTTCTTTGCATGCTAATTTGCTGTTTGGCCCGAGGTTCACATTGGTGCTAGGGAATAGACAGCAATTTCTTTTTATGTGGAATATAAAAGACAGAAAAACAATGATAGCTCTCAGAGAATGAATGTATCTGGCAGGTGCTGGTAAGACCTCAGAGGTTCTGCTGATGAAACTGCTCAGCATTAGTAATAATGTTTCAGGTTAAGTGAAATGTCTAATTTCAATCTGGGAATTAACTTTAGAAGATGTAAATATATATTTGACAAGCAACGACACGTGAGATGTTCAGCAAATGGAATGAGTACAAGTGGAAAGTTTTATAGCTGCCAAAGCTACGTCATGAAAATACCAAAGAGTAACATAAGGGAAAAGATGGTGTTCTAGCAATGGGGTCAAAAGCAAAGATTGCACTATAATCTGGGGAAATGTGATTAACGAGCCTGTAAATTTGCCGCTAGCGATACACCTGCAGTTCACCCACGGGTGACCTGCAACCCAGAATTGCTGAACAAATATACAAGATGATTCAAAGCCTGTCGAAGTCCTGCAGGTCTGTTGGCTTACAGCAAAGAAACTGACTTTGCCTCGCTGGCTATCACCACTTTAAAGCTTTAAAGCAAAGTAAATAATAGCGCACACTCAGCTGGAGGCAGATATTTATATATATATATATAAAAAAGAACCTAATTTTTTTTTTTTTTATTTTGAAAGGCTTTGCTCTTGCAGATGTGGCTGATGCTATTTCTGAAGCATTATACAGTATGAACAAATACCATGGCTTGCCAGGAACGTGCTTTGTGTCAGATTCCTCCTGTCACCCTGCTTAGAGCATCCTAGTTGTGTGTGTTGCACATATCATCACAGCTCTCAGGCATGTGTTAGTGCAGGGGAAAAGGCAGGAAGGCAAAATTAAGAGGTGTGAGGAACAAAGTTAACTCTGGTATCAGTAGTTAGAAGCCAGTAGAGGTTTAGGAGACAGAAGGAAGCATTAAAATCCAGATATTTTTTACATTTAAATAAATAAAAAAAAAAAAGGCAGCAGTGCAATTCAAAACAAGGATAACCTGCAAACTGGAGAACATAAACAGCACAGATACTGTGGGAAGGCTGGAAAAACAGGGCTGTGCTGTTTGGGAGATGCTGTTAGTCATGATGAATGTTCAGGTTTTTGTTTTTATTTTAAGACTAGTCATATTTACTTGTCTCTTACAAAAGGGTGTCTTTAAATCCTTGGTCAGTGCAATTCAGCACCAGAGCTGTCTGGCTATGTGTGGTTTGATTCCTGCTGTCCTTGGGCTTGCACCAGCCCGAAATCATGGAAATAATGGTTAAGCTTGCATTTGGTATGGTTTGAGAAATCTCCAGCTGAAGGCAGCTGTGCCCATGCTAACAGGGGGCTGAGAGAGGCCAGGATAGTGATCAGGTGTGTGGAACAGCCCCAGTACCACCAGTAAGAGCAGGCAGAGAAGCCCATCTGCTGCGGGGTCTGTGGGCTGGTGAGACAAGGGATGTTGTGAGAGGTGCCATTATCCCCCAGGGAGCTCTCTGGCCTCTGAGGGCACCTCACATGCCTTGTGCTGCCTTTAGGGCAGGAATGCTGGTAAAGGAAAATTGCTCCTGTCTTCTGATTTTTCAAACCATGTAATTTTCCACTCTGAAGTGATCTGATTTATGCATTTTTTTTTCTCTTCATGTCCATTTTCACTTGAATTCATAATGATCTAGCAGTTACATGAAATGCTAAAATGCTTCTTGTCTCTCAGTGACTGACTTTATTATATTCATATGATGGTTCTGGCTTGAATAAACAAAACTTTTAACTTAAAATTAGTAATGTTTCAATGAAATGAAAAAAAGCTCAGTAGGATCAAAGTCTTTAACCTCACCTGAATAAAACACATTGGCCCTGTCAGATTCATCTTTGAGGAGGTTCTTTGCCTGCTAGAAAAGGCAGATACTTTCTTGCCTATTGAAAGCTTCTCTGGTAAGGTGTTAAAATAGCCAAACAGATATAGCAGACAAAAATCTGCATAAGATCACAAAACTCATTGGGCTACCTAGGAAAGAGGATGATATTTTGCTCATGTTTTTTCTCATGTGTTGTTTTCTTGAACAAAAAGCTTTGTCTGATTTTTTTAACTTTTACTTGCTCTAGGAGCAGTTAAAATGGACTGTTTCTTTCTAAAGAACAAATTGGTTTTGTTTAGTCAACTTTTTGATATTAAATTGAATCGTAGGTCCACAGTTCTAAATGTTTTTACTTCAGTTTTTACTGCCTTTTGCTTTGCCAAGTGGTTGATCCTGTTGAAAACTGGGTCTGAAATACTCTAGTTTAGTACTTAAAAATATAGTTTATGGGCTGATAAAGAAGTACAGAAGTGCAATAACATTGCAAGTGATTCCAGAAGTATTTAATTTGACACCTTTTGAACTATATAATGATTTTAAAATTTAGTTGCCAAGTTACTGGGTACCAGCACTTTAATACAGCTACATACAGTGATTTTTCTTTTTTGGGTTTGTAGCTACAATTCAGCTCTTCTGGCTTCTGATGTGTGAATCTGTCTGTAGGTGGTCAACTTTCAGTGATAGATAGATATATATATATGTTCTATTATGACTGCATTAGGAACTCCTACATATGGGCTATGTTTGCACTGGATGTAAAGAAAGTCCTTCCTTCCCTTTGACTCAGTTGCCTTGGAGATAGAATATTCATCAGAGAGAATATAGATGAGCTGGGTGACAAGGACAGACTTGGTGATGAGAGCTGATCATTTTGAAAATGACTGGCTTAGGACTATTGTTTTTACCTTGGAACAGCAGCATACTTGGCTGTAATTAGAGTTTCTATGAGTTAAGTTTTCTTTGTGCTGTTTTTCCCTACCTGGCTGGTCATGCTGAGGATGGGTGCATTGAGGGGGGGTTTGGATGCACATGGGATCATGTCTCTGCTTGTACAACCTGGTGCAGAACCCCAACATATTGTTTGAGCAACCTGGTCTAGTGGAAGGTGTCCCTGCTCATCGCTGGGGGGTTGGAACTAGATGGTCTTTAAGGTCTCTTCCCACCCCAAAGCATTCCATGATTCTATGATCTTATGGCCCTGATCCTGTAAATGTTTCAGTTATCATCCAATTTCCTTGCACAGACTCTCTTGCCTAAGCCCACGAGGCTCCTTG
The DNA here is from genome assembly GCA_013400415.1 of Scytalopus superciliaris. Classification (NCBI taxonomy): domain Eukaryota; kingdom Metazoa; phylum Chordata; class Aves; order Passeriformes; family Rhinocryptidae; genus Scytalopus; species Scytalopus superciliaris. The sequence goes on along the minus strand of VXBX01003777.1, from coordinate 1,084,755 downwards.
TGTGCTTGATGCTCAGCATGTGTATGAGCCTGTGCAGGGCTGGGGCTGCTGATACTCCTCAATTGCCTCATTATCAGTGAAAGTGATTATCGAGCTGCCGCTTGAGTTCTTGAATACATTTATATTGCACTGTAAATTGAACTTTTGTTTTCAATGAATGTGTTGAGTATATGGACTATTGTGCCTTAAAGTCCCATCCTCATATGAGCCTTTGTAAATGTTCTGTAAATCTGCAAATTGTCTATCGCTGATAACTCTGCGCACTCTATACAGATCCGAGTTGGTACTTGGCAGGACCTTGGGAAACCCAACCCTGAGCTCAGTTTGCCATGAACACAGAGGGGATATGCCAATTCCCTCTTCTTCTTTTTTTTTT
>VXBX01003777.1:1027165-1084336 GCA_013400415.1 Scytalopus superciliaris | reverse complement strand
CCCCCCCCCCGATTGTTTTCCTCTTCGCTGTTCATGAAATTGTTTTTCTGGTTTCTGCCATAGCTGGTTTCTGGGTCACCTACAGCACCAGGAGCCCCTTGCAGGAACTCAGAAAGTTGTAAAAAAGTTATCTCCAGCTTTTAAATGCCACCTGTATAGTGTGCTCTCAGGAGGGAATCACAACTGCGTATAGCAACTGTGGCAGGTGTTGTCAAGTGTATCATCATATATTTGACATGATTAACAAAGCAGAGAAGGGAACAGCTATTTCTATTGAAAAGCATGAGCCTGCATAATGCTAAATACAGAGTGATTATACACCAAGTAATTGGAATAATACCTACTGATTCTGTAACAAAAAACAGCTTTTTAATGTTTAAAATTACCTGGGACCTGACTGAAGGTTTTTATTAAATTGTTTTCTAAAGTGAATAGTAGAAAAATGTATATGTATTTTAAATATACGTATGATGTGCATGTTATTAATAAAGATCTATTTCTATTGAACCAGATGGACTCTTGTTGAATATATGTTGTTTGGTTTGCAAGTTAATGTGTAATGTTACTAAATAAAGGTTTCTAACACCATTAATCCCCTGAAAAACATACAAACTACAGATTCTTTGAGGGACCTGGACCTGAGAGTGAACCTGGTGCTATTCCTCTGGATGCTGTGCAAATCCTGGCATTCACTTTTCCTGCCCTGATCCCATTGTTTGAACATCCCAGCTTGCCTCAGGGCTTGCAAGACCTTTCTTCTTTTCCTTGTTTATTTATTTTAATTAAAAATCTGCCAGGAACCATTTTTTTGATGATGTTCTGCAGGGCATCTTCCAGATGCTGTCAAAGGGTCAAAGGTAAAATAGTTAGCTACTGGAACAGTTCAGGAAAGTGGATTTTTTAAACTAAAAATCCCTATTGTAATGGAAACATCACCATCTTCCTCATTCTTGAAGAAACTGAAATGAAAGATTGAATATATTTAAGAGATACTGGAAAAAAATAAATATTTGCAAAAGGATGGACTTTCCCCTGTGGGAAGGAGCCTCTCAAAGCAGTCACAGGGAAACATCTTCCAGGGCCAGGTGCTTCAGGTCTCATCTCCAGCCAAGACTTGGGTACCACCTAGGACTGCAGGTCCAAGTTTTTGAAAGACTGAGCATTGCAATCGGATGCCATAGGTACAACAGTACCCCAGTCACCTCCTCTGATGGTGTTGCATTAGGAGACAACAGCTGGATGTTGTCAACCTGAGGACAGCTTTGAAACCACTGATCCCAAGTCCCCTACATACCTCATCTGAATGTGGTATTATCAGGATTATCAGCCGCTACCCAAATCCTGAGATGTTCTATCTTTCTGAACCACTCTTCTTTCAACCCAAAAAGCAGCATGACTTAGAGGAATGGGTTCCCTGCTCCATGCCTGCAGGTTTGGCCTGTTTTCTCCCCATATTGCATGTGAATGACCAAGGGTCTCTGGAGTGACATATCCCTGGCACAAGGAAATATATTCAAATGCCCAAAATTCCTCCTAGATCCTTGGTGGAAGCTGCCACCTCTGAGGATTCACCGCACTGGGTAGGAGATGCTGAGCCTTGTTTGGTCCAAGTGTGGAGAGAACTGCTTTAGTATGGAAGTAAAAGGCAGTGGAGCAGCTTCCCACCTCCCGGCACAGACGCTCTATGTTGTCCAACACATGCAAATACTTTCCCACTATGGGTGTTTTCAGAGTCGTGTGAATCATCCTGCCACAAAGCAAATTCAGCTGCAGACCGAAGGTGGGGTCCTCTATGCCAATTCCTCCGCTGCTAAAGGAGGTGGTGAAAGCACCATGGTCAGATCACCGTGGGCTTGCTTTGCTCTCAGCTTCGTGTTCTTCCTTAGCTCTTTACAGCCATTTGCAGCCACTTTGAATCGCAGCAGCTGCTGGGTTGCCCTGCCTCGGCACTGCCTGCCCAGGCTCACGGAGCAGCTGGCACAGGACCCAGGGAACCCAGCTGAGAGCTGTAATTCACCATTACATCCCACACTCAGTGCATTTCAGGGCTTAATTAATTCAAGCCCTGAGATAAGCAGCGCTGATGGCCAAACTAGGCGACGCTTTGAGGTTCTGGCTGTGGAGTGCTGCAGAGCCCTGCAGTCTCCCAGCTTTTCTAGCCCAGTGGAGAGGTCTGCTCTGCCTTGCTGATGTGCCGTTGATGGGAAATTATCCCCAACTGGGCTGAGTGGTGCCAAATTGCAGCTCTTACCGGTGGAAGGCGGCTTTTCCTGACACAAACTGCTTAGTGGAAATCGTTGCCAATTTGCTGCAGGAAGGTTTGTGTGCAACATCTGCTGTCAGGGAAGAGGAAGGATGGCTGGAAAGGTAAAGGTCTTTCTCCCTGTAAGGTGCCAGAATCCCCTGTTTGTAGTGGGGAGCTGTTTTTGGTCTCCCATGTTGTCCTTTGAGGCTCAGGACTATGTAGATATTTCAGATGTGCTGAGTGCATCCTGCTACAGGCTGAGAGAGTTGGGGCTCTTCATAAGGAGAAGAGAAAGCACCAAGGAAACCTTAGAACACCTTCCAGTACCCACATGGGCTGCAAGAGAGCTGGAGAGGGACTTTTGACAAGGGCATGGAGGGGTAGTACAAGGGGAGATGGCTTCAAACTGAAAGAGGGGAGATTTAGATTGGATATTAGGAATAAATCCTTGACTGTAAGGATGGTGAGGCACTGGGACAGGTTGCCCAGAGAAGCTGTGGATGCCTCATTCCTGGAAGTGTTCAGGGCCAGGTTGGATGGGGCTTAGAGCAATATAGTCTAGTGGAAGGTGCCCCTGCCCATGGCAAGGGGGTTGGAATAAGATGATCAGTAAGGTTCCTTCCAAATCAATCTGTAATTCTATGATTTTATGATTACACCATCCACTATGGTGTCCTTCAGTGTGAATGGCTGGGGAGGGTCACAGGAGTTTTGCGGTGTGTCCCCAAACACAGACAGGATCATCAGTCCCATTCCTAGAGAGTATTCTCAAAGTCAGGGTGTACCATGTCCCAGGCAGAGAGGGTGTCTCCAAACCTCTGTAGTGCAGGCAGGAGTGGCAGCACGAGGTAATGTCATCCAGGGAAACATGGATTTGGTAGGTGTATGGAGCTGCAGGGTGGGACTCTGTGAATGTCCCTGCTGTGACAGGGCCAAAAGGACTTAAATATCCTGCTTAGTGTTAGCAGGTATTAATCCAGGCCCTGCATGGCTTGGTCTAGCGTGATACCCACCACAACTGTAGCCTTTGGCTCATGGAATCAGAGAGCTGTTCCTGATGATCCCAATGAGATGGGGCCCTTGATTATAACATCAGTGTAAATAGCTATTTTTTCTGCAAAATTTTGAGTCTATGACCAAAGGGCATCTTTGTACCCTTTGGGGCACAGGTCCATAATGCAGAGAGCTGAGGTGAAGACATGTCTGCTCTGGAGGAGAGCCAGAGACCATCTCTGGCTGCTGCTCAGACAGGTGGGCTGCAGAATGGAAAGGCTGTTGTGGTACCACCTGAATTAGGACAAAAAAAAAAAATCTGTGCTGGAAGAGGTGGAAGGTCTCAGATTTCAGGAGCCTTGCACTTACTACCAAGGAGTTACTCCTCTCCTGGAATTGTTCCACCTGGTAATTTGTGTCTTGGGGGATGGGTCTGAGTGAAGCAGTTACTCGGGGCTGATGGACCAGATTGGCAGTGTCTGTTCTAGTTCTACTTGGGATAAAAAAATCAATGCTCTGAGCATTCCGAGGGAGACTTAAGGCTGAAAAAGCTCACGTGGATCTTGCGTTGGCAGTTCTCAAGGGTGGAATCACCTGGAAAGTGAGGGCAAGCTGCGGCTGACAAGGGGCAATAGGTAAGTCAAATGCTGATACCTCCAGTGACTGAGCCTACCCTGCAGCACACCTTGTCCCTCTCCCGGCAGGTTACTAATCTCCCCCGAGGAGTGCAGAGCGGGCTTTGTGCCTGAAGATGGCACTGCTATATTGAAGGATTTCAGGCAAATTGCTGTAAAGGAGCTGCACGTAAAACCAGCGCTGTAGAGGTGAGCTCAGCGATAGGTGCTGTCTGAATTGGGGCTCGAAGGACCTTGTCTCCCACGGACAGGCAGCCCCAGACCAAAACTCCCTCTGTACCCGTTTAAAATATCATTTTGAGTTTTTCCTTAGCATTTGGCCAAATCTTGCTAGTTTAGTGTAAACTCTCTCCTCTGCTCTCTTAAGAAACTGTACTGTCTGTACTGGTTGCTGAGCTCAATACAGCGGTCTGACATGAGCATGCAATTTGCTGCTCTGATTTATTCACACAGGGCAATTCCCTTCTTGTCCTGGTGGTAAGAAGGTGGATGGGAGCGTGACCCAGGCTCTCCCAAGGTGCTCACATCAAGTACAACAGGTATGGTCAGAGCCACAAGGTGTGAAGGAAACTGTCTTTCCTGGGCTCGTGTCCTGCACTCTCTGTCCTTCTCTGCTTGAAGGACCTGGAGTAGCAGCGAATAACCCCCATGCTGTGCAGGTAAGAATTACACCATATAGTGAGGGAATGATGACACTTACTGGCCTCTGGATGTCCAAGGTGTTCCAGGTCTGCTTCTGACCATCAATATTAGCTGTGTTTCATTGCAAAGGTTATGGGAGACTGACTGCATTTAGGGTGAAGTGGCAGTGATGTCTTCCAGGGATTGTGGCTGAACACAAAGTAGCCCAAAGACAGTCCAACCTGAGCTTGGTGGTTTGGGCATTACCTTCATACCATGAGACCGAGCAGGCAGGATTGGGACTGAATTAGAATGGAAGGTGCCCTGATGCACACCCTGTATCTGGTTTGAAGAGCTCCTGGGCAGAAGGACACCATCCCAGGTCAGGCGTGGATGCAACGGAGAAGCCTTGTTCCTCTGAAAGCTGCGTGGCTCAGCTTTGTGCTGAGTTGTCTGTCCTCAGCCATGGAGCTTGTGGGATGGACCAAATTTGCCCATTCAGAGATGGGTCTGGATTTACTGTTTGCTGTACACTGGCACCCCCAAAGCTGCCGAGAGAGAGAAGCAGCAGCGTTCTTTGCCCATTACGATGACTGTCTCTATGCACACAGTATAAAAACATGTAGCTGTGTGTCTTTATCTTCACCACTGGAGGGCTGCATCTACTTGCAGACTCTATTTAGGTTACATTAAACTCAGAGCACCTGTCACCTTGTGAGATGTGTTGTACCAACGTAATTGGGGAAGGCTGAAAAGCAGAAACTGTTTTCCTTGGGAAAAATCTGTCTGTAAACTTCATCGGTTTGCAGTGAAAGTGTGTTTTTCCCTGTTGGAAGCTTTGTGGATAGTTTTAAAAAGGACAGTGGGTTGAGAGGGAAAGGGGAAAATTGCTTCAGGATAGTCAGGGTGTGAAAATAGAAGCTTTAGCTCTGTTCCCTCTTACATAAATTAAATATTAGGACCATATGCCACTGGAGAGGAAGAGGTTCTTGATCTCCTGAACATGGTCCCAGCCCTTTATTTCTGTGTTGTGCCTGAGCTGGACAGTGGTACCCTGTGGCTCAGTCCCTCTGGTCTCCAAACCGAAGCCCTTCTAGGTCCCCTTAGGCTCAGCAGGTTTCTGCAGTCCGGACAATGGGCTGATCTCCTTTTCCCTGGTTAACTCACAGGAGCGAAACGTGCAGTTGAGCAGCAAGAACTTGACAAGTGAAATGTCTCATGTGCAGATGCGTTACAGAGTGCTGAAGAGCTGTGCCTCTCCAGGGGTCTCTGCTCAGACTGTTGTGGCAGGGTTTTTTTCAGCTTCATGCAGGCTTTTCAGATTTTTATTCCAGCTTTGAATTCCCATGGCTTGGAGACACAGCAGAGCTTCTAGAAACATGAGCAGCAAGCCAGGTATTGCCTCAAGCCATATCTGTCCCCTTTTTAACTGCGGGGTGGTGCCTGTGAAGTTTGATGATTGACTCTTGGGGAGCACTTCCCTCGGGATGACTGCCCCAGGGAGGACTTGCACTTGTTAGAGGGACTTTGTTGCTTGCTCACTTGGACCTGCCATCACCCCCTTTTCCTTGTGACATCTTGGGCCCACACTTCCAAGGGTTGGTGGAGGAATTAAGTTAAAATTGGTAATGTTCCTGCAATGGATTGAATAAAGCTCTGCTTGGGCTACAGAGGGCAGCAAATTGTTCAGAATACAATTGACTTAATCCCATACTAATTTTAGCAGCTGCACCTCTGTTGGAGAAGTTCCCTGCAGCTGAGAAGAGGAATGGGGCTCCAGTGCAGGGCCAAGCAACAGCCTGTGTGGGCAGAGAAGGCAGGGCCTCCCTCCTTGCTGATGGTGGCTGGTGTACCTTTGCTCGGCTCCACAAACTCCTGGGGAAAAGTGCTTGCCAGTAGAAACTACCTGGGGTGGAAAGTTGTGCTTGGTTTATTTTTTTGACCCACATGGGTATGAGCTCTCCCCTGAAAAGAGAGAGGAGCAAGCAAGGTAAGGCTGACAGATTAAAACCACAGGCAAGTGCTCCATTAATAAAATCTTCTGCATTGCTCACTGGGGTTGCATGTGCATACAGACATCTCTGCACTTTGGTGTTTGTGCATCTCTCTGGTGTTGGGCATGGAAGTGTGTTACTGCTTCAATAAAAGCTTCTGGGGACTTCTTAGAGAAATCTCTCATGGAACTTCAAATTTTTGAAGAAGCCTTTCTAGATGAGAGCACTTTGTGCTGCAACTTTCTGTGCCTCTCTCCCTCCCCTCCCAGATGACGTTGTTCCCTTTAAATGCCTTTGAAAATAACAGCTTTGATAAATAAATCAAACAGCATTGTGCTTCTGAATCACTAATGGAATCTGATGCTGGTCAGTCAGAAAACCCTTTCATTTGAAACCCTTGCAGAAAGGGAACCAGTTGTATTAAATATCTTGTGTCCTTCTGTCATTTATATTTTTGGAGCTGGTTGCAAAGAGAAGTTGTGGATGCCCCATCCCTGGATGTGTTCAAGGCCAGCTTGGATGAGGCTTTGAGCAACCCTGTCTAGGGGAAGGTGTTCTGCCCATGGCAGGGGGCTGGAATGAGATGGTCTTTAAGGTCCCTTCCAACTCAAACCATCCTGTGGTTCTGTGAGAAATTTCATTTCTTTGGGAACTCACAGTATCACTTTCAGTATACAGAAGCTGGATACGAGTGTTCCAGGAGAAACAGTCATGCTGTTTGGTTCCTGTTGAATCTCTTCCAAATCATCTAGAGCTTTTATAGACCTGTAACTAGTGGTAGAATCTCTCTCTCTCTATACTGAGTAATGATGGACACTGGTATGAGGAATGCCAGCAGTGCTTGCTATTTAACAAGTAGGAGTGAATGGTGAAGGTTCTGGAGCCCAAGTGATATAAGGATCATCTGAGAGAACTGAGGATGTTTAGCCTGGAGAAAAGGAGGCTGAGACGAGACCTTATCACTTCTACAATTACCTGAAAGGAGGTTGTACCCAGCTGGGTGTCAGTCTCTACTCCCAGGTAGCGAGCAATAGGACAAGAGGAAATAGCTTCAAGTTGTGCCAGGGGAGTTTTAGAAGAGGTAGTAAGCATTGGAACAGTTTTCTCAAGGATGTGGTGGAATTGACATCCCTGGAACGTTCAAAAAACCTGTGGATGTGGTGCTTTGGGACAAGGTTTAGTCTTTGACCTGTCAGTGTTAGCTTAATGGTTGGACTCAGCAGTCTTAGAGGTCTTTTCCAACTCTGTGGTTCTACAAATGTACATAAATGGAGTGAATTACAAGTCTGTCCATTGTGCATGGGTCTGGTCAATCCACTTTTGCTCTTCCTGCCTATGGGATGGTGGGTACAGGAGGAAATTACAGTAGGCTGTGCTACAGATGTCTGTAAATGTATTGCTTTTCTACAAAAGGCAGCTTCTCTTCCAGTTCAAACATACACAGAAAGGGATGACAGCAGACAAGAACCAGCTGGGATAAGGTATTAGCACACTAAACCAGTGATTGCACTGGCTGTTTTGGGTGGTCTCTTCCTTTCAAGCATAGTTTTGATAGAGGCACAAGCACTGCTAAAGTCCAGATAAATGTGGACCAAAATAGCACTGCACTATCATTGTTAGGAAGGGATATTTAATCCTTTTTTAATGCAGCTATTTTGGGGCCTTAAGTAAGCTCAGAAGGAGATGGTAGTGAGATTTTGGTAAATTCTACTGGATTTCCCTCTCGGGCTCCTTACAGGGTGACTGCAGGACAACAAAAGCATCTGGTCTTGGTTTGAAGACTGTCCTTTCTTGTCCCAGAGGTCACAACCACTTAAATAGGTGACTTATTTTTCAATTCTTTTTTTTTAAAGTGTCTCATTTCTAATTAGAACTGGTCTGGACTCAGCTGCTAGCCAGGAGCATTTTGCTAAGCCGCTCTCTTAGATTAAGAATAACTTTTAAGTGCCCTATATCTTCTCCATGTGAAGACAGTGTAATCAAGTTGCCTCCCACTCTGTCCCTTTTGACACTAAACAGATTGATCTCCCTGTCTGTGGCTAAAAGGCCTTTTCTAAACCTTCCACCAGAACTTCACTTGGATATCTGGGGTTGAAATAGGACCATAATCACTAAGTGAGTTTTAGGCTAAAGTGATTTTCTGAAGTATGACATGAAGCATTAAGGGTTTCTTGGCCTACAAGAGTGTCGTCTTTTTTAATCTGGTTTCTTGACTCTTGCCTTTTTATATTTGCTTCAGTGGTTTGGACTCTAAGATGCAAAATTGATTCTGGATGTATCACCCTACAATGCCAGCAGACAAGTTTGTTGGCTAGGGGTGTAGATCCCTTTGTCATGAACCTGTTCTCATTAATTCCAGATCACACTGGAGAAAGCAGGTGAAGACACATGTCTGCTGGTAGGGAACAGGGGGACAGAGAGGGCAGTTTTGAACTCAGGAAAGCCCAATGCTCAATCTGTCTTCTGCAGGTGCCACTCTGATGGCTCCAGGACAGGAGGCACTAGACAGGGGATATACTGACTCCCTATGGGGTTTTGTAATGGTTCCTCATTGCCTTACATGACATGTTTTCCTAGCATAGAGTTTCTGACATGAAATTCTCCACAGATATGTTTTTCTCTCTACCCCAAGGGTATTAAAAAAAAAATATTGTATATTAAAATAATAAGGGAGGGGAAAAAAGTTTAAAAAACCCATGGACAACACAGGAAAGAAAAGACTCAGGAGAAATAGCCCGCATTATCCCCTTGAGCGTTGCTCTAGCTGTTGTCTGTAATCCACCCTTCAGTGTCTTGAGAGTGTTGGAGCTCAGTGGATCATGCAAGTCCTTGGCCCTCACAATGAGCACAGGGTGCTCTGAGACCACCAAGATGTTATGGATCAGTGTTAATCAGGAAATCCCAAGCCTGGAAAAACTTACTCTTTCCTTGCAATACGAACCTCAGAAAGGCTTCAGCACATCTGTAGTCAGTGCTAGAAGCTGCTACTGCAGATCAAGAACAGGAGAAATTTCTGTTAAATCAACTTTAGGTTAATATTTATAGTGCTATGACTGATGAGAAGATGATGTGCCTTCACATTAACACTTAAAATTTATCCTGATTCCTGTTGCAGGAGCTGGATTGCTCCCCCCTGGAATGTCCTGTATTACACTATTGCTGCCCAGAATACACCCAAATTAGAACATTCCCACATTGAAAACCTCCTGTGTGTAAAACCAAAATGTCTTCAAGTAGCCTATTGAGGCATGCTGGATGCTATTTTTGAAGCAAACTTCCTCTGATGCAGTACAGATTCGTAGTGCAAGTGGTGGGATGGGTGATGGGAATGCAGGAGCCAGGGAAGACCAGAAACCAGTTTAATGGTAACTCATCACATGGATGAGTTTGTGCAGATGGGTTTGCTACTGGCTGATTAATCCCTGGGGATGAAGGAGAAATGCAGGAAGGAAGCAAAAGCAAAATATTGCCCTGTGCAATAAGAATTATGGTAATACACAACATGCATACACATATGGCGTATGTCTAATTATGCTCTTGGCAGTAGCTAAGGATGCAAGGAAGCATGTCACATTTCCTCTTATAACAAGTAGGGTTTTTCTCATTCCAGTTAGTTACTGGTTTATATCCCTGCTTATCTTTTATCAATTGTAGTAAGAATAAAGCTCCAAGATTTTTAATAACTATATAACTAGTATCTCCCCTGTCTTCCACTGGGGAAAAAAGGAGATAAACTCTCCAAATTTCATTGTGTGGGAGAGAAAAGTCATCAGACAATCTGTGTCTGCCAACTTAATTTTTCAAGTTCCAAATTTAAGGGGAGGTCAAGGACTGAATTAAAAACCCCAGAAATATCAAGACTACAAATGAAGTCAAGGGCACTGTGATTGCTTTTTTGAGGGGAAAGGAAGCATGTACAGTTGCATAATTATTAGTAGGAAGTCAGGTATGCTTCCTCTCTCTGAAAGGATCAATAAAGTAGAGAGTTTTCTTTCTAGAGACCAAGGAAATAATAAAAATTATGAGGTGAAAGTGAGACTTCAAAAATAAATGTATAAATATAATTGCTCACTTTTCACTCATCGTCTCTTTTGGTGAGTTATATTAATTAGCAAGCTTTGATTTTCTAGTGATGGTCCTTCTAATGAGAGCATTTTCCATCTTTCTGGAGAGCAGCTGAAGTCAAACATTCATAACAAGTGACTGTGTTGGCTGTGACATGTCAAGGTTATCATGTGGCCATGAATGTTTTGCAAAACAGTGTCCCAGAACAACTCATTAAATGGTGTTTTTCTTACTGTCTCATACACTCTCATTAATTTGTCAGCTCAAGGTGTTTGTTTTTTTTTTCCCCTTTAATTTTTCTCTCTTCTTGCTCTGAGAAACTTATGAGTACCTGTCTAATCTCAGCCTGTATAAAAGAAAGCTTTGTCAGAAAGTCATGCCATGAAATCTACCTGTAACAGCAAAAAGATGACCCAGTGACCCTGTTGATCATATCCCAGCTGAAACCATTACTGGAGATAAATTCCCAGGTGTGCAAGTTTGTTTAATCCTGATGATGCTGAACACTCCTTGTACTTTCTGCTCTGATCTCACACAGAAGTGACCTTGGCAGTGCTGTGGAGCTGCTAAATGGGACTATCCAGCAGCCAATAGTACCCAGCACACAAACTAAAAACTACTCATCTGAAAGCTGAAACCTTCATCCTCTTTGGAGCTTTGGAGACAGGAGAAAACATGAATGGACTACATTTGGGAAAGATTGGTTCCTGTCATTCATGGGAGTAAGTTGTTCTCTGGAGTGGCTGATATGTGACAGTGGACAGGGTGATCCTCATCTTAATATGTGAAATTTGGTATTATTTTTAATATTAATTTAATATTTGCCTATTTTTGAAGCACTTTAGAACTCTACACTTCTGTTTTGCAGTGCTGCTGTCAGACGCAAGGTAATTAATTCCACAGATAATTTCAGCTTGGGGCAAACTTAACTTTTTTGGAAAAAAATGAAACAAAACAGATAATCAAGTGGCAGAAACCTACATGGTCTGTTACACTTTTGGTGAAGGAATGAAGTACATAAAAGTGCTCCTAGCTTTGTATGCATGTCCAGTGCTGTGTTATACCCAGGAGCCCCAGAACTGCAGTTTGTCATTTGCTCATAGTTGGTGCATGGTCCAGTTTTAACCCTCCCTGTCCAGCAGCCTGTAATGAATTCCAGTTGGGTCCAGTTCCAGGTATGAACAACCTTATGGTCTCCCAGTAAGCTGGTGGTTCAAATGACCTAGATGCACGCCCTGCAATTGGGTAGGAGAAGTCACCTCTGGGATAAATTGAGGGTTATTGATAAAGTTTGGTTGTGGAATGCAGAGATTATATAGCAGTCTCTGTACTTCAATAAGCGTGTCTGAAGTAAAAATTGTTACTTCTCTTATTTATTCCTCCTTTTCCTCCCCTCCTCTCTCCCCAGGCAGCAATGTGCAGGTTGGTTTGTGTTTGTAAGCTGTGTTCTGGTTTGTGTGGTCTGGGTTCAGGGGGCTATGCTGCCCCACACCAGGTCAGTCTCATCCCTCTGATGGGCTCTTGACCTTTTTATAAGCTGGGGACTGAGCCATCCCCTGCCCAGTGGCAGGATGTGGATTGTGGAAGGGATGTTTCTGCAAGTGACAGCAGCACGAGCCATCAATCTGAAACAACAACCCACAGACGCGCATGAAAATGTCATGCTTTCTGCCATGGGAGAGAAACGACTTCCACCAAACGACTGTGGAACAGCATTAAACTCGAGTAAAGAGCTGAATTAATCACAGGCTCCATCAGAGCACTGGGGAGGGTGGCACAGATGAAGGAAAATGAGCCACTGCTGAGAGCTGAGCCAGCAGCTGGCTGATGAGGTGCTCTCCTCGCTTCCAAGACACTTGCAAAAGGATTTTTCTCCCCCTTGGAAGTAAGGTGGCTTTTCAAACGTAGGGAGGAAGATGTCAGTAAACATATGTTCTGCTTCCCGTTAGCTGCTGTCTGAGATTTTGCTCCTCCTGTGTACAACTGATTCTTGATTTGTTTCCACACTTCTTTTGCTGTGCCCAAAAGCAGGAACAAAAGGGCAGAGGAGCAGCAGAAATGTGAAGACCCATAACAGCATTCACCACCCACAGGCCTTACTTTTGGATACTTTTCGTAATATTTTTATGTCAGGGAGGGCTGCATGTGACGAGAGGATTTATGGCTCTAATTTCTTGTTTCTGCATAGTCTCCACATCCTTTGGTCTCTTGCTTCTCTGAAACAGGTCTCACAAGCTTATTTCCGGCATCAGCTGAAACTTTTCAGTTGCAGTGTCTGAAGCATTTCTGCCTGTGTTCACTGATAACTTCCACACCTCTGACAGAATTTATTTGTTAAATGAGGTATTTCTGGACCAGAGACTGCATTGCTTTCAGAACTTTGGTGCAACACAACTTCCTGGATTCCTTTGTTTCCCTGGGTACAAGTGGTCCACACAAGAGGTAGGTAGTGGTTTAGCTAATTTCTGTGCAGCAGAGAGGTGATTAAACCCCTCCTCTTGAATGGCAAGCAAAGTGCAGTGTAGTCCATAGATGGACTGATGACTACAGGTCTACTACAAAATGGTACCAGCTACAATGAACTCTTGGAGGTTTGTAAAACCTTGAGAGTCATGGATCCTTCATGACCAGAACTGGATTTAGGGGCTCTTGTTTTAAATTGGGAAGAGAGAGCAGAGACCTCATTTTATAATCCTCTCTCTACAGGTTTCAGTCACAGTCTTTGTGAGGCTTTAGTACTGCTTAGAGATAGGAGTAATCTGAATGGGATGTAAAAACACTTATGCCCTTCTGAAATGTGGCTCTGGGCTCCAAAGTTCCCCAGTTGGAGTTACAATCAACCCCTTATCTCTGTGCTGGGCACAGAGAGTGACCCATTTAACACATTACACTCTGCCAGCTACTCCACCACATGTACTGGTCAGAATATTCCCCTTGGTGGATACTGAGACTGTGCCTACCACAATACACGCTCTTGCTATGTGTCACATAACTCCTGTCTTCAGTTTTGTCATGGCCTAGGCAGTGCTGGGTCAATGCTGATGTTGCTTCATGCGTCTTTTGGGTGTCTCTCTCTTTCAGATCCCTCTTGTAGCTTCTCCTTTTTGAATCAAACAAACAGTGTCACTGCATGTCACTGCTGGAAGGAGCTGCAGGACCCAAGTCCTCTTTGGCAGACACGTCACATACTTTCTCTCATCTTATTCTTGCAAAACCATCCAATTTTCCTCCTTGCCTAATGGTTTAACTTTCTTGGACTACTTTTTCAACTCATCATGTGCTCCTCTGTGATGTCTGTGCATCAGAGCTCCAGGGCTGCCATATATAGAAGTATTGGTGTACTGGAGCAAGGCTAAACATGAGAGCAGTCAGATTTATTTATTTTCTCTGACTGTAACATTTGCCTTCTGGGCAAGCACCGGGGACCTGCCATGTAAGCAGTTACTAGTTGAGCTCAAAAGCCAAAGTTGTGCAGTTGGAGTCGTAAACAGCCTTTTATCTCTGTGCTGGACACAGAGAGTGACCTATTTATCACCCTATTTTAATTTTTTTTTTAAAAAATTGCAGGTGCCTGATGAAAAGATGCACAGAAGCAGTTCAAACAAATTTTTCTTCTACAGCTTTTGCTAAAATCAGCCTTTGCCCCTACTTGTTCATCTCCCTTCACAAAAAAAAAAAAAGTTTGCCTTGACTTATCACTTGCCTGCATGGTTCGTGCCAGATTGAGTTTAAGAGCAGGTACATAATATGTTGTTGAAGGGTTTAAACTTTTTTTAAAAAAACAAATATTCTCTTCTTCCTTTTCTCACTTTTTAGAAGGGTCACATCTATGAATAGGCAAAACCCTGAGTTTTGCTATGTTCTGCTAATTCGTGGTGTTTAAAAATGGCCTTGCCCTTTTCTGAGATGCTGTGTTTTTTTGCTTGAGTTTGATTTTTCTTTGAAGTAACAGAAGTGAATGTCACAAATAACCCTGAGAATTTTATCTGTTTTCCTACCATTGCAGCTACATCAGTGGCATTGTAAGTATAGAGGATGACCAAAAATCTTCCCAGTACTGATGGACAACAGCTCCAATCACTCTGCCCAGCAGGAATACAACTGCAGAATACACTAGAAATTAATTAGACAGAAAAACATGAGTAACAAAAATCCTGACATAATTTCTCTAATTCTAAGCATCTTTTTTCATATGTCATTTCGTGTTAATTCAGCATTTACAGAGTATGTGTGTTTGTTGAGGGGATTGAGAAAAAGAGGGATAGGGAAGATTTCAGGATACAAAGGAAGAATTATTAACTTAGACCTCAGGAAAGCTTGTTTCTGCTACCTGCAGGACCACTTTATGGACACCCAAAACATGGCTCTTCCCCTTAAGTGAGGAGCTGCCCTTAGATGTGATAGCAGTGAATACAAGCTCAGTGCCTTACAGGTAAAGTGTGTTTTATGCTCAAGTCCTCCTTGCTGCCTCTCCAAAACAGAGAATCATCATGTTAAGGGCAGCTGACTCACCAATGGTCTTCACCGAAATGCCTTTACCTGTAAAGCTGTCTTTGCAGAGACACACAGACCAGTTTATTTTGGAGATGCAGTGATCAAAAACACCACACAAAGGCTCAGTGTTGCTGTGTGCTGCAGAGGAGGGCTGGAAGTAATTTGGGTCAACTAAAGTTAGAAACCGTCCTCACCTCACGAGACAGATGTGAGCTTTGAAGCTGGGGAAGATTATCAGCAAGACAAACTAGTAAAGTCACTTTCCCCTCAAATCAGTTTCTAATTTGTGGACTTGAAGCCTGTGCAGGACTTGGTGCCTATTACTGGGTGAGGACTCTGTCTAGTCCTGTGACCTGCTGTCAATGGAGGGCAAAAAATGTTATCAGACAACATAAAACACTTGAGTGAGCAATGCTGCAGCATATTTATACAAAACAGTCCTTCCTGACCAAAGGGGTTTGTGAACAATTTAGGCTGAAGCACAAAGGGCTTAAGGGTCTTTGTATTTGCCTGCTGTATCTGATGTGAACTGCAGGAATAGTCACATCTCTGTTTACTGATTTCAGTACTTTGGCTTGTGCCTTCTGGGGCTGGTGGCAGGATGTAGACTCAATATGACCATCCTGTGCAGCTGAAGGAATGCTATTTACAGACTAAATGGTCTTCTACAGGAACCTTTATCTATGCCCTGCACTGCAGATGGATGATGACTTATTTGGGAATAAGAGCAGGTCTGCCTCCTGGGTGTCCTCCCCTTGCCTCCCTTAGCTCTGCAGAGGTGGATGCTGTGGTTAAACAGTGCAAGCAGAGGTCCAGAAAAATCCCCCAGAAACTGAGGAGAGCATCTTTGACAAAGCTCCAGTTTTGCACCTATGAATGCTCATTACCTCCTTGTCACTTATTCTTTTTACCAACCTGAGAGAAGATAGCTCAGTTCCTTTGTGCTGTTTTGATGAGTAACCCTGTTATTAGGGAAATCCCTGACGTCTATGTCTGGCTTTCCAGACTGCTCTCTGCTGCAGACTGGTAACTTCTAAGTGATAAATAACTGCCACACAGTCTGTAATCCATGCTATCAGTGAAGCAGTCTCTGTTCTACAGATGCTATCGTACCTTTCCAAACAGTCTCATGGCAACCTTCACTTAAAAGTTCCAACCCAATGGATCGTTATAACAGCTTGGACTGTCCTCCTCTGCAAGTATTTTATGGACCAGCTGGTGGACCCAAGACAAGCACAGGGTGAAGCAGAAAGCACTGGGCCATGGACCCATCCTGCCATGCCCAAATACCTGGTATAAACAAACACATGCCTTGATCCTGCTCCTGGTGTGTTGACCCAATTAAGGCTAGTCAGGGAGTTAAACTCCCTCAGAAATTCTCATATGAAGACCCCTTCAGTGGTTTATACACCCAGAACAAGCTCACTGCTCCAGGCCATCTCCCTACATCCTTCTTTCCATGTCTGTGTGACACCAGGTGCCATTGGCCTGATGGATTACCTTGGCCTTCACAGGTAACTTTCCCTCCTTTCCTGCCACACCATGCAGGCAGAAAGACAGTACTGAAGTGGGTCATGGACACAAACACAAGACACCTGCTTGTCTGTCTTTTGTTGAAGATCCTCACTCTTCTTCTATAGGTACATGGGGACAGCAGCTGACACAGTGAGACTTTTTGAATAGAGAATTTGGAAGAGAGAACTACAAGGTAAACACTGAAGTTAATTCTTTTATACATTCATGTATAATATCAAACAGCAAAATGGCAGGAGATCTTTGGATTTCTGGGTTCCTCCATTAAAGATGTCAAGTGTAAGTTCCCTCAAGTCCTCACCTGACCTCCTATTTCTCTCTCCTGTTCATTCCTCATCTTCTCTGCCTCCTGGTTTCAGTCTTCTGATTTCCTAACCGGTTTATATCTCTGTCTATACATTTGCATATTAATCCCTCACTTTTCCCCCACCGGTCTCTTGCCACTTTTGCATTTGAAGGAGGATGAGGTGTTTCCTTTTCCTCTAACATGGTAAGACCCAGCAGGAGATATTACAAATAGGTCCATCACTCACGTTCAGACCTGGAACTGCCCGCAGTGATGTCCACTCAAAGTGGCAGGGAAGGTGTCATCTTTCATGGGAGCTGAGAACAGGATCCTTGGGTATTTTAGGAGCTGAAACATCAAAAATCAAAAGTGTCGATCTTCATGTGGTGAAGGAAAGAACAGGCTGTTTGTGACTGCTAACTCCCTTCTCCTTGCTGACATCCTATAACGTGAGTGTGCTATGGGTTTTCAAATAAAAGCCTAAAAATCCCTGCCTAAAAAATCCTTTCCTCTCTGCCCAGGTCTGGCACCAAGGACCAAGCCTATATCTTTATGTTGTTTTCTTTTTTTTTTTTTTCCCCCTCCTTGGAAGCCACTAAGCTGTTTGGCTTTGAATGTTCTCCAAAAGTGCTCCCTGAAGCAACAATATGAACACTTCAGCACAAACACTTAATGTTAAACTGAAAAATAAAAAGAGTTGGGCAAGCTTAATACCAAAAGGTGTTGTAAATCAGGCCTATAATCTGAGCAGATCTGGTACATAATTAATCTTTGGGGAGTCTCTGGGTAGCAACTTGCAGGTCGTTAGTCAGTGAACTCCCACAGGTCTCCCTGGGTTTGGGATTAAGCTCTGTGTGTGAATAATCATCTAATTATTCACCTCATGCAGGAGTTTTAGAGCCCTTCAGCCCCTGCTCTCAGAACAGGTGTAGGTCTAAGCAGAGCTGTGCCACAGCATGCTAGCAAGAGACAAGAGAAATTCAGAGAGGACACAGTTTTCATCTCAGGTGGTGCAAGAAGGTTTAAAATTCTCATTTATTACAGAGGCAAACTCTTCTCAGCCATAATACAAACCCAGGCACGTTTACCTTGAGATGATTCCTGAAAATGATAAATTGTTAGAGACTTTTTTTGAGGTCAAAGATGATTCCTGAAAATGAAAATTTGTTAGAGACTTTTTTTGAGGTCAACTTATGTTAAACTTTATGACAAAGGCTGTCCCAGGCCATGGCCACCTCCTGATTTGCAGGTATCTGTAACTCTTTCTAATTCAGATTACCTGTGTTTGAGAACTCTTTTGCCAGAATTAATATTGCCTCATCAGGACCAAATACAGCTGTGAGTTGAACAGCTGCTTTAGCACTTTGATAAGGAGAAACTGCCTGTGGGTAAAGGGTGGAAGGGCCACAAGTAGCGTTTCTGCTGAATGTGGGCTGTGAATTCCCACCCAGCCTTGTGGGTCTTCAACTTGAGCTACAGCTCATCTTCTCAAGGGGTGCTTCACCTTCACCCAAGCGAGCAGAGAGCTCTCCTGCTCATCACACCTTGGTGAGGACAGCATCATTTGAGAGTCAGTTTCTCCTCCTTTGTTATAGAAAGGTCTCCATCAGCGACGTTCACCTGCATAGTTTCCCCTCTGGATGCAGCTGCATGCAGCAGAGCCCTGAGGGAAACACTCTGCCTTGGTAAACATCAAAGAGAGAGCCGGAGGTAAAGCTGTGGAGACTTGTCTGTCTTGTAATTTTGACTGTTATCTCAGGAAACTGGAAAAAATTTGGGATGCAGTTCCTTAAATACAAGTTTTCCAGGCAAGGGATCTACAATATGTTTTTGAAACTCTTTGGTAGATAAACCTCAGAAAAGAGTCTTCTGAAATTATTGCCTGGAAGGAAACTCAGGCCCAGTTTCTGCTCTCTCACTCTGCCCCAGCTTGCAACAGATTTTTAATGCCCTTACAAAGATTTAAGTAAGAAGAAAATTAGAATTAATATGCACAACACAGGCAAGTATCTATTTTAAAGTTACCATTCTCCACAACAAGGCCATGGATTTAATAGGCTTTTACTGTATTATCGATAGCACAATGCTGTGGCATTGAACCACAACTATAGGGAACAATCCAATTATCGTTCAATTGAGCCAAAGCAATTAGTCGGCTTAGGCCAGGGGATAATGCAATCAGCTGAAAATGTTCAACAATCAGATTTTCGGAGAGCTGAAACTCACATTTTCTTCCTTTCTTTCTTTCTTAGCTGACTCAGAGATCTCATTCTAACTAATGAACGTGGGCTAAGCAACAATTCAGAAGAGGGTGGAAACCCTGAATGGTCTGTGACCAAGGTAATGAGGGCTTTTAAACAGGTAGGTTTATTTTTGACATGCACAAACTCAACAGTTCTCTCTGTATTTCACCTTCCTATAGAACTGCTAAAATACATTCAGAGTAGTCTTCAGACTTTGATGCTTATTTTTTCTATTTAATTCTTTAAAAAAAGAAAAGCAATTATGAAAAGCTCTTGTTAGATCAGAGATATGAGCATTTAAGGACTGAGGTGGTTGTCTAAGTGAATGTGTAAACTTGGGATATTTGGCTAAACAAAAAATTATTTAAGCTAAGCTTTTTCTATAAAATCTATATACTTGTGTGAAGGTCATTAAAATTTTCTGGAAAGGTTTTTCTCCAAACTATTTTTTTTTTGACATAGCACTGCATTTTTGTTGATTATGTTGCCTTTGCTAAGTAAGAGATTAAAGGATTCAAGCTACAACATTATGCAAGTACCCTGTGCTCTTCCCTGTAGCTTAAGCACCTTTTGAAAGCAGAATTAACATAACCAAAGCATTAAAACTCAAATACTATCGTCTCATGCTGAATGAGCAATTGATACATTATGGGTCTGACTGCTGTTTCACAAGTGTTATACTCCCTTTGACTTCTTTTGGGATTGTTGCTACTCAGACTAATGGTGTACGGGATCCAAATGATCTTGTTCCTAGTAGAGAGAATCAGAAGGGGGTGCTTCATAACTCCACAGAGCATTGCTTTTGCCAGCAAAAACTGAACACAGAGCAACTCTTTCTATCTGAGGATAATCTGCTTACTTTCTGTTAACCTGCCTTATTGTCCTGAAATAATTGACTGAATAGTGTTCTTGTGTTTTGACATAGTGCTACTACATAAGAGTGAACAAAACACAATTTGAATAGTTTTAACTCTGGACATCCTGATCTGACACGGGTGGTCCTGAGGCATGGTCTGCTAAAAATCTCCAGGGCTTGATTCCATTATATTGAGTAAAATTAGAAGGGAACTTGATTTTTTCAAAGGCTGAATGTAATCTGGGTTTGAGCAGAACAGGTTTAGAAGAGTTTGTAGTATTATAAACATGATTCCTTCCGCACTCAGCCAAAGGAAAGACTGCCCTAAAGCCAATGGCTTTTGAACTCAGATCCTCACTTAATAGGGAGACTGTATTGTAGTACACTCTAGGGTGGGGTTGTAACCCAAAACTGCCTTGGCCTCTAAGCTAGGGTTAGGAAGGAAGTCTTGGATTTCTCTGAATTAAGTAAAAATGTAAAAATATTACACATGTTGGGGTTTCTTGAAGTTTGACATGAAACTAGGCCATGACAACCCTTTTGGAATTCAGCCTTTTGCCTGCATTTTTGTATGAGATGTCTGGAACACAGACTGGGCACTGCTCTTGATTATAGATAGGAAGCCTCACTTGGAGCAGTCTTCTGTGCAACTCTTTACAGTTAGCTCTTAAATCTATCAAAGTGAGAACTTGTCTGGATAAAGGGGAATAGTTAGGGTTTTTCATGTCCAATTAATAGATTGAAGGCACTGACGTGGAATGGAAGAGCTTGGGCTGACTTCCAAGCTAATATACTGCTGTATGTGAAAATACTTCTGCATTAATAACTAAACGATGGGATTTACAGACTCTCGCTTGCCTCTAGTATTGACAATAAAAGCTTAATAAGCCCTTATCTTGTGCCTTTCCCATCAGAATGGATTTATAGGGTGGGGATGGGGGAGTGCAAAAGAGACCTCGAGGTGTCTCCCCCAGAACACCAGAGTGCAACATCAGCCATTTCTCTGCAGATGGATTTGGCCCTTGTGTGCTGTTGAAGGGAGGAAAACATCATTATCCTGGGAAATTCTAAGTGAATACAAAGTCTTTAAGTGTGAAAAAGGATTTTTCTTGCTTCTTAGTTTATCTTGAGGCTGTTCCTGAGTTCTGCTCATTTGCCTTCATGCATTCCAAAGAATTTTTCTTTGGAGTTGAAAGCAACTGTTGTAATGCTAACTCAGAAATATTTGGGGAAGACATTAAAATAGAATTCTAGAGGGTTTATGACATGCTGTGCCATTATGTACCACTGTATGAAAGTTGAATAAAAAATCAACCAAATGAGCTACACTATTCATGTAAGGCTTGCTAACCTGTGAATAATGTGATCACCCCAGATACAGCATTGTAAAGGCTTTATCAGCACTCTTAGAGTATTTTTATCTGTATTTGCATGTCTTAAAAGGAGGAAATTAAGGTACTAAGGTTGCAGAGTCAAACTTTTAGCCCTAGAGAACTTGGCTCTGAGTTCTGCATTTTAGGGTTTTTTAAAGTTGCTTGCCTGTGTTATGGAATACTTTATGAAGAGAGGAGAGATTTGGTAACATTACACTGACTCCGTCTCGGTTCTGTGGGTAAGTCTGCACGGAGCCATCAAACACATGTAGTACATGAGCACCATGGAGGGAACTTGTATCTGCTCATGGCAGTGCCCACCTGCCCAGACACACCTCTCCTTTCCAGCTGTGTTGTGTGATCCTTAAAACCTTTCTGCTCTTCGGGATGAGAGAAGGAGGATGATTTCATGGCTTGTCTGGAGGGTGCCTTGGTAGCACAAGCTTTCTGTCTGCCTGGTGAATTCCTGTGTGATGCTGTGCTAACCCAGCTCCTTCCCCAGGAGCCACCAACTGTCCTCAGCTTTCAGGACCACTAAAAAAACTACAGTGTGGGAGGGTGTGTGACAGCCTTATCTTTTTAAGTAGGAAAACTCTACTACTTTCCCTGCTCACTTTGGTTATGCTGGTTTGAAGTTCAGGTTGCTACTCAGCTCTTGTGTCACAGTAAGAGGTAGCAGGGTCATGTTGTCACTCACTAAGGGCAAAGGCTGGAAGGAGATGAGCTTTACCATCTCAGCTGCCCCCTTGTACTTTATAATGCCTGTGGATGGTGAGGGAGTGGAACTCAGGACTGTGCTCCAGGGCGAGAAAGCAAAAGCCACAAGCCTTCCTCTGCATTTCCCTGTAAGCTTGTCTTTTTCTGACATCCTCCCTGTAATATGTAGCCACTCTATTTCAGAACATGGACCTGTTGGAGCAAGTCCAGAGGAGGCCATGAAAGTGCTCAGAGAGCTGGTACAGCTCTCCTATGGAGACAGGATAAGAGCTGGGGTTGTTCAAACTGGAGAAGAGAAGGTTCCAAGGCGACCTGAGAGCACCTTCCAGTATCTAAAAAAGGGCTACAAGAGAGATGGAGAGGGACTTTTGACACAGGCATATATTGATAGGATAAGGGGTAATCGCTTTAAACTGAAGGTGAGCAGATTTAGATTAGATATTAAATAGAAGTTCTTGACTCTGAGAATGGTGAGGCACTGTAACAGGTTGCCCTGAGAAGCTGTGGATGCTCCATATTTTAAAGTGTTCAAGGCCAGGTTGTATCAGACCCTGACTAGCCTGGTCTAGTGGAAGGTGTTCCTTCCCATGGCAGGGGGAGTTGGAACCAGAAGGTCTTTAAGGTCCCTTCCAACCCAAAACATTCTGTCATTCTATGATAGGATTGAGCATTCAGGGGCAGGAGAAAGGACAGGCTTTATCTCTAGAAGAGATGGTAAAAAATGTTACCTTGAATTAAAATGAAATTTGTTTGGCTTTCCCAAGTAGATCCAAGTCTCTGTTCAGGTAGAATTTGTGCAGTTCATTTCCTATGATCTTCTGGAGCCTATCTGGAGCCAGACAACTGTTGCAATAGGGGTTTTGGCAATAGTGAAGTTATGTGAGTGTCTGAAAACCTCTCCCTCTGGTGCTCTTTGATCTCCACCCTTTAGATAAGACACGGCATGATACAATCGGCTTACACTCAGTAGTGCTCATTTAACTAAGTGGAAAGAAGCAGGAGCTGGGATCATACTGATGTGTAGCTGCCTATGCTACTCAGCCTCTGGACAAAACTGCTGCTGCTTATTCACCTTTGGGATTGATCGCTACTGTGCTATGTTCTTTCATGTTGTGAGTCACTTACCAGACAGTACAGCCCTTCTCTGGCTACTAAACATTGCCCAGAGGTTGCTAATTGAGTGACTCACTGCAGTGTATCACCTCTAATGTCTGCACTTTTTTTGGTCATTTAGCCAGGTTTCACTTTGGATGGGGATATTGGTGCTGTGGGATGCTTAAGCATTTGGTTAAGGTGAAAGCCTCTTGAAAACATGACACACTAAGGTGGTCTGGTAACCAAATCATGAACATGGAAAGGGATTTCTTCTCTTAATCCTGAGAGCTGTATTGTTGTCTACTCAGTTGTCTCGTGCTTTGTCACACATGCCCAGGTATGTTATGCAGTAACTTTACATGTGTTGGTGCTGTGAAGATCTCTAAGTTGGTCCAGAAGGTGACCTCAGCAGGTCCTGGGGTCTTTTGTGCCCATGTGCATGGAGATATGAGAAGGTGGCTTTGAGATATGGGACAACAAACATCTTTTAAATGTATCTAGCTTGTTTGATGTAGTCCAGCTGTTGTTTCCTGGGCCCAGAAAACTTTTTTCTTCCTGTGGTGTGATCTTGTACTTCAGAGGTACTTTACAACAATTACTGGAGGTGTCTCAGCCCTTGGAGCAGCACAGTGTGCAGAGCCCAGGGGAGCTCAGAGACAGCTGGTGCATCTCTGTTGCAGAGCTTGGAGGTAAGCAAGGAGACAACAGAGGCCTGGAGGCAACAGAAGTCAGGGCATTTCCTTGCTAATACAATTGTGCTGGTGCATCTACATGCTGACATGGAGCCAGCATCTCATCCCCCACATCCTTAGAGATAGGCCCTTGGTGTCTCAGTGATCTCTCCTCAAGATTAGTAAGCACTGTTTATTCCTCTCTTCCTCATCCCTGTCTTGGACAAGTGTGATTCATTAAAGATGCTCAAGTCCCAAATACGATGTGGAGAAAGGCTGAGAGCTGTATGGAAATGGATTGTGAGGACACAGAAATAATATCTCCTTTGCAGTGTCTCTGTTGTCACTGCATCTCCTGGGGACTCCCTTTCCCATCCTCAGCTCACTAAATTTATGCCATCTGCCAGGGAATGTTCTTGGGATGCATTTAGTGCCCAAGGCTGTGCTGTGCTCCCACAGCACCGTTAGTATCTTTCGTTGCATTGCTTGGGTGAGAAATTGCTGAAGGCAAGAACCTGCGCCAATTATGAGCAATAAATGCTGAGGAGTAAAGACTGGGGAGGATGTCAGATTGCTTAAATCTGTTCCAGTACAGTTGTGTTGGACATGCACAGAGATTCTTGAGATCTCCAAATTCTTGGTCATATTTCTGAGATGACTGACTGTTCTTTGCCACCCCAGCTTTAGCATGACATCAGACAGAAAAGTAGAATTCGTCTGGGCCTTTTGTTATGGTCTGACATTTTGACTCCTATACATGGTGAACTCCAAGGGGACTTCTGTGCTCAGAGGCCAGGTCTGGGTGAAGAAACCACTCTGGGCTTTAAGACGGAGAGACCTCTTACATGTGCTAGGAGTGGGAAGGATGGAAAGCTCAGATGAGTGACAGAATTGTTTTTAGTGGATTCCAGTGAGGGACATTTAGACCTGAACTGTAATGGATGAGCTCTGGATGTGAGAAGGCAATACTGTCTCACTCTTCTTTCTAGGTAAGTTCAGTTTGTGGTCCTTCGTTATGATGAGTTTGGCAAAACAACAATCTTATGTTACTGCTGGCTCTGTCACTGTAGGAACTCCCACACTACACTGTGAGAGTTTCTGGTAAACATGGTTTAAGCAGCCCAGGACCCTTGGTTTAAACAGTCAAAGCCTATAGGCCTGCAGATGAATTATCTGTCCAATGGATGGAGAATGCAGCTCTGTATGTATTCTCAGCAACTTGTAGATACTGCTTGTTTTTTATTATTTGCCAATAGCAGTGTTTGATTTATTTAAAGTCTCCATGATGCATGACTAAAAGTCCTCAAAATCGAGGGGTCCTCAACAAAGTTAAGATTCCCTAGAACATGGTCAGTAGCTGTCTGGAGGAACAAACAAACGAGCTGAAAATCGAAATATAATTTAACCACCGTGCAGATGCCTCTGTATCAGCCAGGAATTTTTCATTTCCCTCTATTATGTTTTGTTATGAGCTTTATTCATATTTGAGTCACATGCAGAAGAAGTTTCAGATCTTTCATGTCAGACTATAAAGAAATGTAGAAGCAATAACTTCTTCCAAATATTGTGTTCTAACCTTCAGATGGATTGCCTGCAATTATCCCACTGATGAGAAATAGTAATTCTCCCCAATGTATTTCCATGACACATCCTTTGAACTCACAGTGATCTGTAAGCATTTTAGCTCCTCATGGAAAGTCTTTCACTTGCTGCCTTGTAAACAAATTGAAGAATTAATGGTAAAATGAGAGAAAAGGGAGGATATTTTTTGATTTTACAACCAATAAAGTGGAAACATTTTGGGTGCAGAAAGGGATAGAACACCCAACAGAAATGTCTCCCCACTTCAGTATTTGACTCTGCAGTGTGTCTCCATTTTTAATTAACCGTGATGGTTTTCAAGCCCAGATTTGCCAAGTCTTCTAAATTTCTGACTTGTGTGAGTGCCAGAATTTGGCTCTGTGTGTGTGTTTTGAAGCACAGTGGCACTGGCCAGAACTCTTCTTTATGTGTTTTCTGTCAGCCTGGCTTGGACAGAGACAACTGAGCTCCAGCTCAACTCCAGCTGCAGAAACCCTGAATTTTCCAGTACACAGAAAATCTGAAGACGGAATGAGACCTTGATGTGGAGGTCCACCAGCATGCACAGGACTGAAGGGAGAAGGCTGTCTTCTAGCACAGTCCAGACACATCACAAGTCTCAAAATAATCCCATCTTCTGAGATTTCCAACCTGATTTGGAGTCTGAGCCCTCCCTGATGTAGTGCTAGTGACAGTCACAAGCAACTGTGTCTTTGGATGTCCACCCACATCAAACACAACAACTAGACTGGGCTTTGGCAGAAAGTCTCCAGTAGCACTGAGATAGACAACAATGGCAACACAGACTTACAGGGCTACTGCTGTATTCACAGATGCTGGATATTCTTAGAGGAAGCCAACTATTTCCTCTTGTATGATATTGCTTTCCAAGTCCTGCTATGGGACTCTGAACCTACCTATGGCCTGTGTTGCACCTTGTTGCAAGCCTGATCTTTGTTTGAGGCGAGGGCAAGGCTTCAGCCAGCTCTGTTCCATATCACAGGGCTTTCAAGGCATCTCTTTGATGAACAAAGCAATATTTTTTAAAGCTGTAGCCAGAGGCTGGCATCTGTTCAGGTTAACATGCCAAGGACATGTAGGGCATACACTGGGGGCAATTCCTATCCTACAGAGGTAATGTGCCTGCACTGTTCTGTGCACTTTTCAGGATGACCCAAGAGAGCTGTGTCCATCTCAGATGGTTTCCCGAAGGCAGACTGTGCTTACCTGGATTTCTGATGTCAGGGAAGTAGAGAACAGCATTAAGCCTTCAAACAAGAATAAATTAAATTTATTATTATTCTGAAGCCCCGTAAGGAGGAGGAGATGAGGGGAAGGAGCAGTGATTAAAGTAAATTTGCAGTCTCAATAAGTTATGACTGGGCTGGGGAAAAGCTGGCAGAAGAACATTGCTGAAACCTTTTAAACCAAAACAGTTCTAGCTTGATGGGAAAATCTTTGAGCCTTCCAGGAATAACTCATATGCTAATGAGGATGCTATATTTTGTTTTCTTCCAGTAACATCTCTGGGTGAATTAAGAATAGGGTTTGCTGTGTTATGAACTGTATAGACTGTGTGTTAGGCTCTCAAGACATTTCTGAAGAGTTCTCAAGAGAAAGGATGTAGAAGACAAGAAGGAAGAAGAGTAGCCTTGGTAACTCTAAAAGAAAGTTAAGATCAACTGAAGTTAAGATTTCCTGAGCTTCCATCATCTGCCTTGTCTATATATCCTGAATTTACAGAGGTTCTTGTTAAAAATGATCCATTTCAAATGCTATGGATCCCCCTGCTTTCTGCAATTGGAAAACTTTGAATGTTTCTCAGCTTCATGTTGTTGAAGATCCTCAGATAAAAGGATTCTCATTGTAGAATATTCACATGCTATTGGCAAATAAACACTTAGCTAGCTCCTTATGTAGTTCTCTTCATCAATATTCTCTTCCAAAAGGGTGCTTCATCCTATCTAACAACAAGCTGGCACTGAGACAAGTAAAGCAATGTGCAGGAATGTAGTTTGCCTGTAGGATAAGTCAGGTTCTCTCCATTGCCTGGCTCTAAAGGGTACATATCTACATTAAAAATAATGTTGGGGTGCATTGTGATGGCTACCAAGAAAATTCCTTTTCCATTTGGTGGTAGAGAATCTGTCCCAGCATAGAATCATAGAATAGTTTGGGTTGGAAGGGACCTTTAAAGATCATGTAGTCCCATGAGTCCTGCAATGAGCAGGGACACCTCCAACTAGATCAGATTCCTCAGAGACCCATCCAATGTGACCTTGAATATTTCCAGGGATAGAAGTATATTACTGGTATTTCTTGCCAAAGGAACCTCTAACATAAAGCTACAAGTGAATAAAAGAAATGGGAATATTCTTGCAACGTGGCCTTCTGTTTCTAGGAACATTACAGCATATGTGTAAAAAAGGTTTGAATGGCACAGAATTTAAGCAGCTTTTAAAAACTCTACCTCAAGTTAAAGCTGAAAGATAATCCAGTATTGTGTAGGCTTGAAAAAGTTGAACAGATATGAATTTAGCAAAATGGTTTCCATGCCTCTCTGTGAATAGAGAGGACACCTTCCTCTTGGCAGAGGTTTGTGTAGCACAGCCTGGGTGGGACCCTCTGCAGCAGAATTACTTGCTGGGTTTCTACACAGGGGCTTTTTAGCATGAAGTTTCAGCATCTGCGTTTCCTACAAAAATGTGGGAGTACTTGGGGAGATACTGAGCATAGTACACGTGTGTGGCTCTCACCTATCTTGAATTATGAATTGTTCAATGACTAATGAACTCTCTTAAATTCCTGTAAATAAAAGATGGGAACAGATTTACTAGTAGAAAGTGTCTCAGCTCGGCAGCTTTTCTCAGCCCCAGACAACTGCCATTTGCTTGCATTACTTTCATAGATTTGTAAATATTGCAAAACATAAGGAGTTTAAATTTTCATGCTTTAATGTGAGGCTGTGGCTGCACTACAGCAGGAGATTAGGCTGAGAGCTTGAACCAGCCTTGGTAATTGATAAAAACATACAGGAGGGATAGGATGGGAGGCTTTCTAGGGTGTAACTGGAGTTCATCAGCTGCGTGGATGGAAATGTTCTTTTCAGTTAGAAGGTAGAATTAGAAACCTTTTGACTAAAACATTGGAGGGAAATTTTTGTTTCGAGCAGAGCAGTGAGATGTTGGACGTCTGAGCCCCTTTTCTTGTTCCATCCAAAAAAAGGGTTAATGAGTCATATTTGTTTTTCTTTTCCCTATTATGTGATATGTTACTGATAGCAAACGCTTGTTACAAATCTCAAACACAGCAGAGAAACAACCTTTGGATGTTCTGGCTAAGGCTCTCTCAGGAATGGAGTACCAAGCCCACATAGTGCAGGTGGTCTTTTTCAGTATTAAATGATTCTAAAGCTGCTCATTGCTAGTTGTGCTGGGCTGGCCAGCCCTAAGCCCATCCACATGAATTCATTTAAGCAACTTAGAAAAATCCCCAGGCTTGCAAGAGAACCTCTACATATTTCATAACTTGCTTTGAAGTAAGGGGGCTTACTTGATGAGAACATTTGCTGTGGTCAGAGTGTGTTAGCAGCTGTGAGCACCTGGTTCTTTCAGTGTGTGGTGTTTGATCACATGATTATCCTTTTGTGAGCCAAGGAATAATTTCCACATTGACTGTCTCTTTTATGCAGTTTTTCCTTTCTGAAATTGCTCACATATTGTGTATAAACCACACGACCAGACTTGCTTCTTGGTTTCTGAAGGTATGAAATATGTAACTTGTATTTTACATTCATAGCAGTCTGAAGGAAAGAGTATATGCTTTTGAAAAGTATCTGAAGGTATTTTCCAGTATCTTCATTTTAAGGTGTTTGGCTTGAGGGATTTTTAGAGAATTTCTGCTCTGAAAATTTTATTTGAGTAAGCAATAGGTTATGAGTGCATTCAGGCAACTGCAGTCAGTAGTGACTTCGGCAACTCAGAGTCCAGAGGAAAGGAGAGCTGCAAGACCTTTTGTATGAAGGACTGACACATTGGAAACAGTAATAGGTAGACTCTGCTACATTAATTTCTTCCCCACCATTTGGGATCTGAAAGGTTCAAGACCACCCTAACCTTTCTAAGATGGGTTTATCACCCTTAAGCCAGTCATCAATATCTGTCTTGCTCTATTTGACAAACATGGTCTTGTCAGATGTAGGTATTCCCTGGTTGTAGGGGTTGCTTGCTGTCCTCTGCACTGACCAGGCAGGGCACTTGTATTTTTTGCATGGACAAAAATAATGATTTTTCACCATGTGTGCAGTAGTAGAGGGCGAACAGCTCTAATACCATTTTATTTGCTTCAGTGATGATAGGTGGGTGTTAACTGGGAGCAAACCTACATCAAGGTGGCAGTAGATGATGCAGAGGCCCCCACCAATGCTTGTACCCATCTCCCAGCCTTTTAAAGAGTCACGAACACGGGCATACAGCTTGTTTTTCTTCAGTTGTGCTTAGTGGCACGCCAAAAACCTGTGGGATCAGTGCTGGTTCTCTTCATCCATCTGTGAACATTTTGGTATGGCATTGCATAGGGAATTCCCCAGGATTTGGACTGTTATTAGCAATTCTAAACTGATGATTGCTCCCAAATCCTTTTTAATAGATACCATGACTTCTGTGTGTTTAATCTAAAGCCTGATTACTTGGGGTTTAGGCAGCAGGGGTGAATTGCACCCAAAAATGATTTGGGTAGCAAAAAGTAGTGCTTTCTGACTGGGTCCTAGTATTAGTGCATTGGAAACACCCAGGATTTGGCTGCCTGAGGGGCCTGTATAACCTGTACTGGTGCAGTGAATGCAGCTCTTGGGGACTAAGATTGCTCTGCTGTGACCATCACACCACAGTGCATACCTAAGTATGCAAAACACCCCCTGAAAACGTACAGCCTGTCATATCTTATTGCTTAATGATGTAGCCAGAGGCAGACCTGGCATTAAGGCCATTCTTTCCTCACGGTGGGAAAAGCATCTTTAATCCCATCAGAGCAGGTGCATTTAGAAACTGCAAAGAGAGCTGTCACTTCTCTTGCTTAATGAGTCCATTCGTCAATCAAGGTAGTTTCTTCTCTGGGAGCTCAATGATAATGTTTGAATATGGGATATTTATAGTGTTAGTGCCAGGCTCTTAAAAGCCTAATGGCTGAAGGCAGGCATCTCTGCTTTTGTAAGCTGGGTCAGCTGGGCAGGGGAAGAGGTGGGTGGAATGGAGGACTTTGGCTGAGCTTTGCAATTTAGACTGCCTCAAAAAAGGAGTGTGGAAAAGCTGACACCTTATTAATTCCCCTTCCTTCTGGACAGGGCACTACTTAACAAATCATGCCAGGCAAGGAGAAGGGAAGGAAAATAAAGAGTCTAAAGATTAGTGCAAACTTAGCACTTGCTCTGGAAGCAAGGACTGCAGCACAGCATTGCGCTGACAGTGCTGGGACTCACCTGCCTCTGTCAGCAGCTCTGCCAGTTCCATTTGCTTTGCTTAACTTGGCTTTGCTTGTCTTGTTTTGCCTGGACTATTCTTTTGAAGTAATAGGACTTGGCTGTGGCAGAATTACCAGACTGGTGGCACGTAGTTTTTGGGGAAAAGTCTCTTTCCTATAAAAGCACCTTTTTAGCCTTCCACTCCCCTTATTACCTTAACTCCTCAGTTTTCAGAATTACTTATGATTAGACAATGTTTATACTGCATACTGAGCCCAAACTAGAGCTGTTGTGTTAATTTTTCCTGTGCTTTCTGTCAAGACTCTCAGGACATGAAACTCCATGATAGAGTTCAGACCCTGCTAATTATGGATTGGTCTCAAGTCAGTAAGTAGAAACAAGAGTTTTCTTATACCTGTAAGCCATGAAAATGCACTCAACCTGGTCATAGGGTTTGCATAACCTCCTCCTGAGATTGCTCAGGCTGCTTGAATAGAGAAAACAAAGAGCATTTCCCACCAGCAATCTGCAACTCTTGGCACTCGGCCATTCTTGCACACTCACCTCTTCTTTTGCAAGCTGTCAAATGCTAAAAAAAGCTTGCTGTACAGCTTTCAGATAAAATATTAATGAGTGCTTGAAAATTATCAGTGAAAGCAACCATGGCTATGCAAAGAGGAGAGTTAGAGGTCTCCATAGAATAATTCAGGTTGCAAGGGACCATCTAGTCCAACCCCACTGCAATGAACAGGAACGCTTTCAGCTAGATCACATTGCTCAGAACTCTGCCCAGCCTGGCCTTGAACGTTTCCATCTTAGTATTTACTGTTCAGTGAATAAGGACACGCAGTGATGTCACAGGCATGTAGACACTGATTCCTGCTACTTGTTTTGGAGGAAGGCTCAGGCTCAGAAGTTTGTTTCTCCTTTCCCCAGCTATGCCAGCTGATCTGCAGAATGGGATTTGAGTGCTTAGCCTTGCATAAGATGTAGTTTCAAAGATCTTGTCCTCATCTTGGTTTTAATCACTATGCTGTCAGAATGAAAATATTTCCATGTGTCTTTGGGGGAAGGTCACTGTAACATTTTTCCCTGGGAACTCTGACATACTTGTAAGTGTATGAGAGAGATGTTAGTGCATGTTCTATCTTCATGCACTTACTGCATGAAAGTGCTTGGGTATTATTTTTTAAAAATACATTTTCTTAGGCCTTGTTTTCTTAAAAAATAATTGTGTTCAACAAAGCATCATCATATCAAAGTGGTCTTGAGTCAACAGCCTTGCATTTTAGTTCCTGTCTTCTTTCTGATCTGAGAAAGCTTTGCTGTTCCTCGTGCTGCAAATACATGACTCACAGGAAAAAAAAATCAGAAGTCCAAATCAAACCAATTTTTTTTCATAAATGAACCAAGGCTGAATAGAAGCTTGGCATCACCATTGATATTGCAAACAAATCTTATTTATAATAATCAAATAAGCTGTTGCTGTTTCTGCACCAATAAAGGAGGCACTCAGGAGTGCAGGGCACAGCAAACACCACCTGCGTCTGCTCCTTCCTGAGATGGGCTATTTTGGAGTCCAAATCAATATTTTGAATATTGCAGCTGAAGCTACAAATTTTATTCCTTGAAGTGTTTATACAAAGTGAGTGATGTTGTTCTTACTGTGGAGTTTTGGGTAGGCTTTGGATTGGGATTGTTCAGATCAGGCTCACATGCTGTTGATTTCAGGGTTGCTGTCCTCCTTCCATGGGGGGATTCAAAAGAGTGCTGAGGAAGGATTGGACAAGGGTGAGAAGTCATTCCTCGTTGCTGCAGCTCTCTGTGGGAGAAGACTGTGATGATCCCACTTCTGCCTGCCAGGGTTGTCTTTCTGGTTGACTTACTCTGATCTGTGCTCTGTGGTGGTGACAGTGGAATGTTTGTGAGCACAAAACATGTCACTTACAGGCAAGTTTTGCCCAGAGAAGTTGGGCAAAACACATCCCATCCCTGGAAGTGTTCAAGGCAAGGCTGGATGGGGCTCTGGCTAACCTGGTCTAGTGGAAGCTGTCCCTGCCTATGGCAAGAGTTTGAACCTAGGTGATCTTTAAAGTCCATTTGAACCAAAACCATTCTGTGATTCTATGATTCAGGATACTGATTTACTGCTCTGTGGCATAACAATGAAAGCAAATTCTGCTGAGCCTTTATTCTCTCCAGCCATTTGGTTTATGAACATTAAATAACACTCTTTCTTTCCAGAAGGTATGCGGGATGAAGAAGGTGGGAACCAAAGCAAACAAAAAAAGGTTTGCTTCCTTTGTTGTCCTATTCCCAAAGAAAAATTTCAGAAACTATATACACACTATCTCCAAGTGACTCAACTTTCCATCCATGACTTGGTATAAGTTGCTGTCCAGAGATCTTTCATTTAATACACACTATCATATTAGAAAAAATGGGAATTAATTACTTACTGGTTGGTACAGATGAGGTAGTTCTGAAATTTTTGTAGAGCTAGTAGAAATTTTCCTTCCCCTTCCACTTATCTCTCTTCCAGCTTAAATCACCTGGTCTGTTTAGTCATTCATTCCTCTGATTGGCCTTGTCATCCTTCCATGGACTCCATCTCATCCTATGCTTTTTTTTTAGACAGAATTATCACAGAATCATTAAGGCTAGAAAAGACCTCTGAGATCCTCGAGCCCAACCAGCACTGCCAAGCCCACCAGTAAACCACGTCTCTAAGCACATCTACATAGTTTTTGAACACCTCCAAGGATGGTGATTCCACCACTTCCCTGGGCAGCCTGCTCCAATGCTTGACCACCCTTTCAGTGAAGAAATTTTTCCTAATAGCCAATTTAAGCCTCCACTGGTGCTACTTGAGGCATTTCCTCTCATCTTGTTGCTTGTTACCTGTGTGAATAGACCAAATCCCACATCGTCACAACCTTCCTTCAGTTAATTGTAGAGAGCAATAATGTCCCCCTGAATCTCCTTTCCTCCAGCCTAAACAATCTCAGTTCTCTCAGCCCCTCTTCATAAGACTCATGCTCCATTGATCCTAATCAATGTTGTGGTTTTGTGTGCAGGTCGTGGGTGGGATTTGGATTGTTTTAAATGGGAGTCCAGAAACTCTGAACTGGTTTAATGAGTTCTCTCATCAAAGTTCTTGCTTGGTTGATCAAACTTGAAATCCCTTGATATCAAGCTCTTGCTTAGGGTCCTCATGGTCTGTGGTCACTAATGCTCCCCACCACCTCTGAGCTTTGGGGTTTCTAGTGCCAGATGCACTAAGCTGAAGGTCAGATGGGATGACCAATGTAGTTGCTAATGCTTTATAAGCCAGTGAGTACCAAGGCAGGCAAACCACTGAGTGGGAGCTTCCTTTTAGTCCCTGAAGAGTTAATCGTTATGTCATGTAAAAGACCACGCATTTCAAGGCCTGGCATGTGAATTGCCCTTTGCTAATTGGAGTCAAGGGAGGAGAAACCATTGCAGCCAAAGTTTAAGTCCAAGTCTTTATGCATTTATTTACTATTGTTTCACTGGCTGTTAAACTATTTGCTAGTACTCATCCCAAATTCATGAGGTACTATAAATACTCACAGAGAAAAAACTTCATTACTTTTTCATAAAGGACAAGAAATACAGTTGGGAAGTTCAGATTAGTAGTCATGCTTCTAAACAACTGAGAGCTTGCTGGGTTCCCATTAAAAGCTTGTCAGATGGTGCCTATGCTCTGAGCCCTAGGTGGCCTATTCCAACTGTAAGATGGAAAAGTTAAACATTTCTCATTAGACATACTCCCATATGTGAGAGAGACAACCTCTCTCTGGGAGTGTACTTCATAAATTCCCTAAAGCCAGTGGAAAATGCTAGCTACTTATTACCACCTGCCAAGCTGCATGTTTGATTCTTAACCCCAGGTCTTCTTTTAGGTCCCTTCATGCTGTCAAATGAAATGGGTTTGGTATGAGCAGGAACAGAATTCTGCCCATTTGTTAATCATAGGAAATGGCTCCTCAAAGTCTTCATCTCTCAAGATTAGCAAACAGTTGTCTTGGGTATCCTTTTCTCACAAGACATTAACAATTCTGTTCTTGTCATGCCTGGCATATCAAGTCATAGAATCATAGAATGGTTGGGTTGGAAGGGACCTTAAAGACCACCTGTTTCCAACCCCCTGCCATGGGCACGGACACCTTCCACTAGACCAGATTGCTCAGACCTCCATTCAGTCTGGCCTTGAACACTTTCAGGGATGGGTCATGCACAGCTTCTCTGGACAATCTGTGCCCATGACTCACCCTCATAGTAAAGAAATTCTTCCCAGTATCTAAAGTCACTCTTTTTCAATTTGAAGTAATTTCCCCTTGTCCTGTCACTACATGCCCTTGTAAGAAGTCCCTCTCCATGTTTCTCATAGGCTCCCTTCAGGTGCAGAAAGGCCACAATTAGGACAGCCCAAAGTCTACTCTTTTCAAGCCTGAAATGTTCACCACCTTGCTTAAATTCCTTCTTTGAAGGGACCCCAATATCTCCTCCCCATACATCCCTATTTCTTCTTCAGCTGCTTTGCTGAGTGTTAGCAATGTTAAACCTATGACAGCCTGAATTTTCAACCATTATAATTTAAATTTACTACTCCTTGCCCTCTCCCCAGATGTGGAGAAGAGTTTATTTCCACTGTCTTGTTGGCTGCCCTTATATACACAAATATGATCCTGTGTACTCCTATGTTTCTCTTTTCTAGGCTAAACTTTATCTGTGCTTCTTCAGAGGTCATATATCCTACCTATCTGCATCTTGTGGTCTCCTACAACCTTTCTTTAGCCAGCCAGTATCCTGACTGGGAAAATCCCAGCCTGTCCTTGACATTGGTGAATGGAATGGAAGAAATACTTTGCATCCTACAGTCAGTACTCCTGTTTGTGGATCCCAGTATAGCATTTACTGCAGTGATAGACAACTGAGTCAAATTTCTTTTACAGCTGGAAGTGTTGTCTTCTTGCCTAAGAAATAATTTTGATGGACTCAAGCTCTCAAACGCAGTGCTTATCTATCCTTGAAATGTTTGCTTTGTGTCAATCTCTCATTCAGATCTTGGGCTGATAGGAAAAGGGTGCTTTTGTTTCTTGCTTGTGGTGACTTTGTGCAAGGCCTGTTGTGGTGATGGGGGGCACTGCTGCTACCCTTAATAAATTTTAGCTCAGACACAATTTGACTCAAATTTAAAAATCATTATTACTGTACTCATTATACCCCCTTAAGTGATATTTTAAACTTTGCTCTGAGTCATCAAGTAGGTTTTCTCCCCTCCTATCCATTTGTAATATTTTCTAGATATTCACTCAGGTTAATGCTCATTAATTTAGGTTCCAGAAGTAATAATCCCTTGATAAAATACTCTTGTTTAAATAAGTTCTTAGGCATAAGGCAGATGTCATGTGTGAGTCATAATGTATTCCCACCACTTTGAGGGGAATATCGTTCACAATGTCACATCCAGAAACATCAAATTATCTGCTGAATATTTAGACATGAGTGTATATTTGGTAACTAGAAAGAACAGATATAAATGTATGTTCCAAAATGTTACTACTGTAGTGATACTTATTAGGTGTTTTTATTTGTTGGCTGCAAGATAGTAGTTTAAGAGTATCTGACTTTTTTCAGAGTCAAATGGGTAAGATACTCTTAAAGGAATGTTTGTAAGCATTTTCTAAACTAATTTTCTTGCAGGCTGGAAGAACACTGATATACCCTCAGCAATCCCTTTTACAGCTCAGTCTGTACTAAGCTTGGCTTCAGTATTAGGCAGTCTAGGAGAGTAGAAGTAAATGTGCTGCTCTGTCCCTGTCCTGTTGCCAGTTTTCAGGATAGACCTCAATGTCTTGGATTTTCTAGGCTGACCTTATTCCAAAATCTTGCATTTACTTTTCTGTGTCAGGTTAATGTCGAGCCTGTGCTGATGAGGCACTTACACCAATATCTGATTGCCTCCAGGGATGCACAAGCTGTGCACAGTACCTGATGTGGTTGCTCCTGATATGAGTGGAATGAAGCGTTTGATATAGAAGGTGTTAAGGCCACATTTGTATAAAATTATTTTCAAAAAAGCACCACCAAAAGAAACACAAGCCCACTGAATTTGGTGTTGTGGTTTAGCCCTAGCTGGCAACTAAGTACCACACAGGTGCTGCTCACTCTTCCTTGCCCTTGTCATATGGGGAGGGGAATGAAGAGAAAAAGTGAAAAAAACCCCAAACAAACAACCCTCAAACTAGTGGATTGAGATAAAAAGGTACTAGTGATAATAATAACAATAATAATTGTAATGAAAAAAGGAGAGAGAAATTAAACCTGAGAAAGACAAGTGATGCACAGTGCAATAGCTCACCATCTGCTGACTGATGCCTAGTCTGTCCCCAGCCAGTGGCCAGCACCTCCAGGCCAACTCCCCCAGTTTATACACTGGGCATGATGTTCTGTGGTTTGGAATATCTCTTTGGTCAGCTCAGGTCAGCTGTCCTGGCTGTGTCCCCTCCTGGCTCCTTGTGCATCTCCTTACTGGCAGAGCACGGGCAACTGGAAAGTCCTTGACTCAGAGCAAGCACTGCTCAGCAACAACTAGAACACCGGTGTGTTACCAACATTATTGTCATACTAAATACTACAAACAGCACTGCAACAGCTACTAGGAAGAAAGTTAACTCTATCCCAGCCAAAACCAGGACACTTGGTTTTATTAATGTATTGAAGTAACAGTCTGCAGACTAGGATGTAATCTTGCCTATGCCACCACGGATCATAGCTAGGCTTCGTGAACAAAGATTTGGGAATGGCACCAATAAAGGTAGGCCAATAGATACCGCTGCATTCTTAGCTTTCCTGCAAAGAGCCTGCTATGTTTCTTCTTTTAGAAGAGGGAACAAGGGACTGCTGGGCTGAAAGAATGTGGCTTTAAGTGCCTGTTTGCCCAGCCCACATCCCACTGAGAAGGAAAGACACTGCTGCTGGATCCTGGCCAGCGGATCCCACCGACAAGCTTCTGACATGTCAGCTTCTGCTTGTGGAAAACTCCATCTGCAGGTTTACAGACTGTGATGTCTAAAGACAGATTGGCACTGAAAGCCAAGCGGTGCCCCTGCCAAAGTGCTGACAGTTGGAGAGTGTTTGCAGCATCCCCCACATGTGCCAACGTTTTGAAATTGAAACCAGTTTTACCTAAAGCACCAAGCCAGAGTCTGAAACGTTCACATCTCCTTCCCTGGGGATACCACCCATCTGAGCTGGCACTGGGACCAAAAAGGTCATGTAATTTTGCTTGTCACTCTCTCAATTAATGTGTAAAGAAGTCACAGCAGCACTGGAGGTTTTTGGATGGGGATCATTAAAGAACACAACGGATCTGTCAGGTGTGTTGGTGTGGTGGGAAACACAGACATCAAAAGCATGGTGCTGATGTCCTGTGGGGTACATGGGGTGTACCAGCAGAGCAAGGTAAAGACTCAGGTGGGGACTCTTCAGTTACATGCATACAAGGGAGGAAAATCACGTGCCTACAAATTCAGTGGGCACTGCAACTCAAGAGGGATGTGGTCAGTGGGATATGGTCTAGGTGAGGGACAGTGGTGCTGATGATGGATGTAGAAAGTGAACTATTTGTCTGGGAAGATGGAAAGAATGGGGTCTCCCAAAGACAGAGAAAACCAAGGGAGAAGGGAAAGAGTCCTCATTTGTGTTAAGTGTGTAAGTGGCTTCAAAGAGCGGGGGAATAATCTGTTGAAGTACATGGTGGGTAGAATCAGTAATAATGAATTTAAATTAAAACAAGGGAGGTTTAAATTAGCATAAGAATTTTGGCTCTAAGTATAGCAAAAAAAAATGGAATAGGAGGTGGAGCCTCTGTTATTCAACCTGTCCCTAAATCTTCAAACAAAATCAGTCAAGGATGGCTCAGGCAGGGTTAGATTTTTTAATTTTTTTTTTTTTCCTCAACCGTACTTTTTGCTGGGGCTTAGTAGGGGAGCAACAAGGTATTTATATCTGTATTCCCTTTGCTCTTTAAGAGTGAGATTCAGCTTTGCTACCTTGTTCTTCCCAAATCATCCCTATTTAGGTGGGGTTGTGCTCTGAAATGACAGCCTTCAGCTGAGTAAAGGATTTATTTATTTAGCATGAAACTGTACGTTTTGGAGTTTTCCTTTGATTTTTGGCAACCTGTGTCTAAATCTTCCTTTAGAAGGAGTAGAAAAAAAATTACCTTATGTTGACTGGAGAGTTGAATCTTGTTCATGTTTCTGTGAGTTTTCTTATGTTACCTTGGGTAACTCTCTAATACACTTTAGTACATCCAGGTGAGGACAGTAATCTTTATCCTTCAGAGAAAAGGGCAGATTGTACTTTCTTAGTGGCAAGGACTATTTCTTCTCTGTACTGCCCCTCACATGTGGAGACACAGTCACACTTGAAACCTTCCTGTGACTGCAATAGGCAGTAATCTTCCTTTGTCAAAATCTGGGATCACCAATGTCACACAAATACAAAAAGCTCCCAGACAACACTTCCTAGGTGAAATCCTGTAATAATGTGTTTAAAGAGCTCAGGAAAAAAAAGGAGAAGAGAGTTTGCTCTGGAACTGATGCAGAAGGACATGCTCACACAAGCCCAAGGCTCTGTGTCTCCAAGGCAGGTGTGTTGATGGTGAGACCTTGTCAGGCAGTTTGGTATCACACTGTACAGCCTGCTGGCTGTGCAGTACAGAGGTTTGGAGTCATTAGCAGCTGTTTGACTTTAGTTTGGGAAGCACAGTCCCCTGAGTGGGATAGGACACCACTGCAGGGAGTTATGCAGTACTGCCGTAGGTTGCCCTTCTGCAAAAGAGGGGCTTTATAATGCTTGAGGCTCTTACAGGGGGAGAAAAATAGTTCTTCAGGCTTAGAAAATGAAACGATATTTGTCTTCATTGCTGTCCTAAAATTTTTGACTTCTCTTCTCTTGAAAAATTGTTTCAATCTGCCTGGTTACTGCAGCCCATACTGAGTCATGTTTCCTCATCAGCATTGCTCTTGGGCACTCCAGAAATGTCACTGGTCATGCCTATGTTGTGAAATGGCACTGTTTGCTCTGCAGGCAGGATAGCCACGGTGTGCTAGGAAGATGTGCTGGCTCCCGATGGTCTTTCCTGGCCAGGCAGTCTGACAGTCTGGTGGGAATGTACTGCTTTTTGGAATGGCGGATCCCTGATCTTGCTCAGTTTCCATCTCCTGGTGTGGCCCTTGTGGTTTTACATCTTCTCATGTCAGTCTTCATTGTTTACTTGAGTTACTGTTATCATCATGGCAACTTGATTTCTGTGTCCCTCTCCTGGCCTTTCCTTGCATGCTATCAGCAGACAGACTATTTGATCCCACCAACAATTTTCCAGGGAAGAAGAACCGGTTTTGCACAGCTGCCTGTGAGCACAGGCAGGCAGCTGAATCCTGGGCTGGAGCTACAGAGCTGTTACCTGGTGGAGTATATATATCTACCAATACAGTCAAGTCTTGCTGTTCTGTGTTGAAGATGCTCATGGTAATTTTTACCAGTGAAATGTTGCATTGCACTTGAATTTCTGGCATTCCCTTTCTTTCCATAGAATTGTAGAATAATTCAAGTTGGGAAGGACCTCTAAGATCACTGATTCCAACCAACAACCTAACACCAAACACTACATCTACATCATTTTTTATCACTTCCAGGGACAGTGATTCCACCACTTCCCTGGGCAGTCTGTGCCAATGCTTGACCACCATTTTGATGAAGAAATTTTTCCCTAATATCCAATCTAAACCTCCCCTGACACAGCTTGGGACCATTTCCTCTTGTTCTGTCGCTTGTTACTTGTGAGAAGAGACTGATTCCCATTTTGCTGTGACCTCATTTCACAGTAGTAGAGAATACTAAGGTCCGCCCTGAGTCTCCTTTTCTCCAGGCTAAGCACCCCCAGCTCCCTCAGCTGCTCCTCATAAAACCTGTATGCCTTCCCCAGCTCCATTGCCCTTTCCTGGATGTATTCCAACATCTCTCCACCTGAGAGTCAGTAGATTCCTTTGTTAGGAACTGGAAGCTCTACGGGATGATAATTATTTTCTTTTAGGAAAGTACCAGAAACAGTCCCAGGGACACACTATGCCAGAGGTTTTCAGATACTGAAGTAGAAAGTACCTTTTAAAACACACACTATTAGGCTTGATTCAAAATTCTCCATGTCTCTGAAAGTGGCAATGGGAACAGCTTTTTACCCTGGAGAAGTGTTGGTCCGATCCTGACTTTGTAGTGTCAGTCTGTGCGTGGTGTTAGCATCTGTTTTCCCTGGCACTGAAGCTTCAACAGAGAGGAAGCTGAGATGGGGAGAATGTGAAAAGCAGGGTGGGCTGAGCCCCTACAGACAAGCGCTGAAGTATTTCTATTCTTAGTTTGTCTGTCATTGTGCAAATCCAGTAATTCCTGTGACATTTCTATAAGCTTATGAACAATTTTTTCCTTTCAGAATTCAAAACCCTGTGACTCTTTTGTTCCAATCTCTTCCCTGTCACCGAGCAAACCCCAGGACTTTTCTCTGGGCACATTGGAAGGCGGCACTTCTGTCTTCACCTGTTTAAAGCAGGATACTAAAAAGAACACTCTCCTGCTGCAAGGGAAAAAAACCAAAACAAAACACCTGGCAGTGACAATAACAGAGAAGCAAAATTTTACATGAGGGCAGACATATGCAAGGTGAGACGTCTTTGGGGAATGATCATATTTCAGTAGGACTGTGCAGAGACAATGATGCTTTCTCAGACAGGATTCAAAGAGGAGCAGAAGAGCAAGGGATTGAAGCTATCCTGGATTTGGCTGTGGAACCAGCTTCAAGAAGAGAGCAGTTGAGGCAGTGATATAATAACCATGAGAGAAATTGCAAAACCTTGGATTTAAAGCTGTTCTGCTCGAATGCTATTGCTATCAGGCACCCTTTCCAGGCATTGAAAGCTTTGCCAGGGATAAAGGGAAAAGAGGCAAGGGACCCATATAAATAGTACAGCAGTTTGACTGTCTTGTTCTTAGTGCATGGAAAACTTTTGGATGACATGACAGTGGCAATAGCAAGAAGCATGAAGTTTGACAACTTAGTGTCTCCTCCCTCTGATCCCTGTTTTCTGTGTGCTGAGCAAGGGTCTAAGAGCACTTGTGGTTTCTTGCAGTATCCAAAACCTCAGGTTTCACTCAACATCTGCTTTTGGTCTGGCAGTCCTCACTGTGGAGATTTTTCCATTTCACATCCTGCTCTGCACGTGAAAGACATGTCTGCCTGTCTGAAGGGATTAGATCCCATCTTGTAACACTTGCAAAAATGCTTATCAAGCTGTGGGACAAAGCACAAGGAACTGAAGTGAGAAGTGACAATCTGCTCTGTGCAGCAGGGAGGCACTTGGCAAAGATGCCATCTATAACTGAAAGAGTTGCCAAGTTTTTTTGTTATATCTTGTTCTGCTGACTTTTGCAGAAATGTAACCTGGGAGATTGTAGGATGGCTCCCCTGTAACAGATTTCTATAAGAACGTGTGGTGTAAAAGAACAAGATAGGATGGGGCAAATTCCCAGCGTCTCAAAGGTTGCTTTATGTTTGTTATCAAAGAAGGTCTGAAGTGAACATAATTGCAAATGATAAAGCTTCAGTAATTAACAAATCATTCTAAATTCTTGATGGGGAAGAAGGAGTTTGCAGCAGGTCTATGTAGTTACTCTTTTAAACAGGGAGTTTATAAAACCCCCATACTGGTATAAAACCAAATACATAATACAACTGTTAAATATGTATATCTGTATCTATCTATGAAAAGCCATATATATATAACCAAAACCATCTGCCCAATACGTTTGGGTCC
Organism: Scytalopus superciliaris; assembly: GCA_013400415.1. NCBI lineage: Eukaryota > Metazoa > Chordata > Aves > Passeriformes > Rhinocryptidae > Scytalopus > Scytalopus superciliaris. The sequence continues at coordinate 1,041,576 of VXBX01003777.1, read as the reverse complement.
CCAAACCATTAAGCAATTCTGTGATTTAAAGAAAAAAAAGTAATTAAAAAGTGGAAACTTCCAGTGCAGCCCTCATTCATGTGAACTCAGTTGCATTATAAGGAATCTGGACAGAAGGTTTTCTTTGAGCTTTTTTTCCTCAAAGAAAAGCTAAGTTGCTATCAAAGAGCAGAGAAGTGCCTAGAAGGCTACAGTTTTTTTTCTGTTTCTTCTGGTGGGTATTCTCAGCTTCAGTTTGGATTTGACTTTGACCAAAACAAGTTGTTTAAACTGACTTGCAGTTTATTGTTGGGATTGTCAGTGCATGGGGAGTGCTGAAGGCTCTCTAGGATGGCAGGGCAGGCCATCACAGCCAGGACCTGCTCCACCACCCCAGCAGGGAGTGTGGAGCATTGAGAACTGGGCACCCAGTGGTGGGGTTGGGATTGATGGATCAAGGCCAAGTCATCAGCCCAGGAAGGGATGTGGAGGCAGCACAGACATGGCATGGCTGTGGTGACACTGCCGTTCTGCTTTTCTCATGTGTTAAGATCTAATTGTATCTTCTGTATTCACTGTAATACCAGACCAAATATCTTGTAGCTCTGTGTGCTTTTCTGTAACTATGGGAGTGTGTGTGTGTGTAATCCCACAGCAGGGGAAGTGTCACACACTGGAGGTTTTGCAGGCAGACTCAGCCACGAGAAGTTCTCACACCATCAGACAGTGTGGACACCACGAGAAAACAGTTTCTTTGGCAAAGACATAAAGATGGAAGTTCCTTGTTTTGCACAGCAAATAAGATTCAAACACACATTTTATTTTAAATGTGTATTTCTACTCACTTTAGAGTCTGTCTCTGCAGGTAGTCCTTCTGTCCATGCTCATATTCCAGAATTTTGGAATATTTGGGGTTCTAGTGTTGCTCCAACAAGTTTTTTAACTGCTCCTGGATAGGCAGTTGCATTTTTGCAGGTTGGCTGAATTCTGTTTGATAATTAGTCCCACACCACTTATATAAATGAAATAATCATCTGTCCAACTGCAAGTCCCTTGCAGTGGCAAAGTATCTAATTAGAAAACATTAATTTTGCAGTGCTCTGTTCAGCCTGCATCCTTGCTTAGTGCACATTGCTGTGTACACATTGCTGGGCTTTGCTGATCTGCAGTCTGGCTGCAGATCTCAGTAGGGCCCATGGGGCAGCAAAAGTCAGCTCACTTCTTTCTTCATTTTAGACTCCAAGTTTAGTCAAGTCACTGATTTCTTCCCTGTGGTGACCAGTGACAGAACCTGAGGGAATGGCCTGAAGTTGTGTCAGGGGAGGTTTAGGTTGGACATTAGAAATAAGGTTCTTCCCCCAGAGGGTGGTTGGATGCTGGAACAGGCTCCCCAGGGCAGTGGGCACGGCACCAAGCCTGACAGAGTTTGGACAGTGCTCTCAGGCACATGGTGTGACTCTTGGGGATGGTCCTGTGCAGGGGCAGGAGGTGGATTCATTGATCTTTGTGGGTGCCCTCCAACTCAGCATATTCTGTGATTAGCTGCAGCCCTTAATTTTCATAACAGTGAATCCTTAGGAGCCTGTGGCAGAGATGTGCGAATCTGCTCATTGTAAATAGGGGAATAGAATGCAAAATTTGGATATTAAGAGGGATAAAACACACCTGCATTTAGAAAAAGAACGAAAAATCACTAAAGTACTTAATTCTTTGTGGCACAGAATGCTACCCCTAAAAAAAGTCTCAAGCAGATTGTGTACCATCAGAAGCAAAGGAATAACAGCAAAAGAGTTTTGAAGCATAACTTGTTAAAGGAAAATAGGAGGAGAAATTAGATCCTTGATGAAGAAATCCTTGGGAGTTGTTCTGAGTCAAACATGCAATACTTGCTTTTAACCAGCTTTCCCTGTCAAACCTGGGAACCATCTGGGGCTCTCTCCAAAGCCATCACCATTCAGGACATCAGCCCCGGTGACTAAAAACTACTTCTAAGCATTTAGCATTTGTCCTGGTGCTCATCTTAGCCAGAAAAAATGGGCTGTGCTTAAGAAGGTACTTAAGCATGTTATCTGCACAGCTGTCTTCAAAAGGCAATTCCATGAGAAACAAATCCTATTCAAAGTCCTTTGAAATTGCAAGTTCTCGTTTGGATGGAAGTTGGGGTTATTTGCTGATTTGCCTTCCTTGGGGGAATGACCGAAATGAAAGATCACTTTCACTCCCTTTTCTGATGGGTCCTAATGTGAGAGTGAAAAATAAATGCCATGATGACTGTCAGGATCTGAGCAGCGATTGATACTTCTGTTTTCTCATTTCCATTCCCTGAGTTCTGTTCAATAAACAGTGCATAGAATTAATTCCTCTCGCAGTTTCTTTTTTCTTTCTTCTTTAATGAACGATAATTTTACATACTGGAGCGTTAGCTGTCACTGCATCATTCTGAGCACACAGACTGTAAAATTCCTATGGTGCTTGTCACAGGCTGTGCACTCAGAGTTGCCATAATCTGTTCTTAATGGTGCACAATTGTACTAATTAATCTCTTACTAAACTTGACCTATGTTATTTCTTCCCTTCACAGCTCTCCTACTTTACTCAGGGTGGACATTCTGATAAAACTGTATGCTCTGACACGTTTATCTACTTTACATGGCAGACTTATCAAATGTAGAAGTGTTAAAGGACATATTTTTCAGTTGGCAGCTCCTCCAGGGAAGTGGTCACAGCACCGAGCCTGACAGAGTTTGAGAAGTGTTTGGATGATGGTCTCAGGCACATGGTGTGACTTTTGGGGTCGTCCTTTGCAGGTCCATGAGTTGGACTTGATGATTTCTGTGGGTCTCTTCTAACTCAGCATATTCTGTGATTCTGTTCCTTCCAACACAAACCATTCTATCATTTTATGGTTCTATGATTATCATAACTAAGAAAAACTAAGTAGCAAACACCAAAAGCAAAGACACAATTTGTAGCCTTAATATTATGAATAAACAATAATAAGAGTATGAGCAAAATACAGAAGTTTTCAGATGGGTCTATGACAGCTCAAATTTCTGTCTAAGAGAAACCAATCTCTGAAGTTAAGCTAGGCAGTTCATGCCAGTCAATACGTAGCAAGAGGAATCTCTTCTGGTGTGAAGAGATTCTCTCTGCCTAAGAGTGATCAGTGTTTAATCTGCATCTTTGTCAAAAATATGTGCAGTGTAACCATTGCTTCTCTTGTCAATTTAAACTGATCTGCATCAAAATTCTAAGGAAAAAAAGACAACAGCAGAATTTCAGTTCTCTCCCTCAAAAATGGGGAAAAAAAGAAATAAAATACAATGAAACAGAACAACTTTTAGCAGGAAAGATAATGCCTGGCAATGGAATGAAAATTTCCATCCTTAAAAATGAGACAGACTACTTAAATTCTCTACCTTCATTTTTACCATCAGTATTGAATCCTAGAAAACCAATAGCCCAAAGGTAAGAAGTGTAGAGAGAAGAATATAACTTGTAAGCAAGGAAAAGAGAATGATTAACCAAAGAAGTTATAGTTTCTTTCTTTCTTTGGTTTTTTTTTTTGTTTTTTTTTTTGTTTGTTTGTTTTGGTTTGGTTTTGGTGGGTTTTTTTTTGTTTGTTTGTTTGTTTTGTTTTGTTTTGTTTTGTTTTTTAAACAACTCCACTTTCTGATCTATTCTTAATTTGATTTTGAAGCATACAGATTATGGTAACGTTGTATGCCAGTGCATATAACTATCCTTTGATTAAAGCATCTGGTTTATAAGGTTTTATTTCTCTTCCAACATGCAGAATAGCTGCATTATTCTCTACTCAAAGGCTGTGCCCACCCCACTGGATGGTGAGATGAATCAACAATGCAAACCCCATAGGAACATTCCAGTCCCGAGAATGGAACACCCCACATTTGTATTGCTCCAGATCCAGTCTGAAGATGTGTCACTGAAGTTGCACAAGAATAAAACGAGAGAATCAGCAGAGAACTAACCCAAGAATCCTCCCTACTACTTTCTTCAGTCTTTCCAGTTGAAGAATTAGTGCCAGCCACTAAGAATCTGTGCTAATTAGCCTTTAAGTACTGCACAGAAAAGTAAAACTTTATCAGTCCAAGTCCTGTTCTGAAACTTAAACAAAAGACTTGAAAGAAAAGAAAAACAGCATTCCCAACCATGCCAAAAAAACCACCCCAAAATTGAAAAAAACATTAAAAAAACCAAAGATGAGGAATCAGCTTCAAAGTTTACTGCAGCAGAAGTGCCAGCTATAACAACAGAGATATCAAAGCTCAGTTTAGAAACACCTGATCTGAAAGAGAGCCCAGATAAACAAGGCCTCATCAAAATTCCCCTAAAAGAAACAGAAATGAATGAAGACAAAAGAAAAGGAGAGGGTGGAATCCAAATGGATGTAATGGATCACACAGCATGAGAACTCATACAGGTAAAAGGCCTGAAAATGGCACTGATAAAAAAGAATTACATATGTCACCTGTCACGCTGGAAATGAGAAAAACAAGCAGCAAAACAACATTTGGGATATTTGGGATGGGGAAAATGCCTGTGGGACTATGAAAAATTAGGAAGGACTCATTAAGGGGAAGTTTCAGAAGACATGAAGCCTGAACATGTATCAGATAATATTTCTGGTAAGAAAACTGAAGATACTGGACAGTTTAGATTGTTAAAGCATCGTTTCACATCTCCTTCCAAGGTGCTCAAGAGTCGGCTGGGAACAGAAGTTCTTCAGTCAGAGTATCCTTCTTATACAGAAAGGGCAGAAACTCCTGCTCTTCTTTCAGGGAGTGTTGGATCTAAAATCCTTTCTGTCTGCAAAGGAGATAGAGCCTCTACAAATATTGTATTTAGAATTTCTGGCTTGGGTTTGTCTTACTTTGATATGCATTCTTCCAAAAATGAACAGCAATCTGCATTACCAAAAGGGAATGCAACACTAGATATCAAAAGAACATTTCAGATTCTGAATCAAAAATGTCAGCTCTTGCTGATATGAATCTGCATCAGATTTTGAAATTTTAAATGAAGGTGGTTCTTTGGAGCAAAAAAAATCTGAAGCCAGGAGGGAAAACACCAGCTCCTGAAATATCTGTAGGTGACACAGAATGTACAATTAAAATACATTAAACTTAAAACCTAAAATTGAGAATTTTTTGCTGTAAGGGAAAACTGTCAGAAAGTAACATTGGTTCTAAAAAGGAATCTGAAATTTCCTAGGGAAAAAAAATCAAGCTCTTCTGATGAAGACATCTTTCAAAAACTCAAAGGAGATGCTTCAGTTGGACTGAGGAACTCTGAAATAGGAATCATAGGATCATTTCTGTGGGTGGTTGAAAGAAACTGGAATATTAAAAGTTCCAAATTCCAGGAGCAAAAGTTTGGAGTCTCCCCAAGAAAAGGACAGGGCCAGAGCCTGAGATCTGCTCTCCAGAACTGGAAGCAGAGCTAGCCCAGCTAAAAATGTCACTGGAAATTGCTGACATTTCTGTGCAAGCTCCAACATCAAAACTTGAATTTGATATGTCAGATCCTGGAGGAGAGGAAGGTGTTGAGAGCCCTGAGGAGAAGGAATCAAATTAAAAGGAGAACATGAGATAAAAACTGTAGCAGTTGAGACCAAGGCACACCAGAAATGTTTTTATATTCCAAAATACAGAATACTTGCATTAGGCTGGACATCCTTAAACAAAACGGGGGAAATAATAATAATAATAATAATAAAAAGGTGATGCTGAGATTGAGAGAAGTCTGGAAAAGCCTCAGGTAGATTTTTCTGCTGCCAAAATACAAATTGAAACAAATCTTCCTACAAATGCCTTCCCTATGCAGCCTTCAGGATCAAGATTGGAAAGGAAGGTATTTCAGAGTTAGAGATTGTATGAAGTGTCCTGGTGTGAGCCTGCCAAAGATGGGAGAAGCTATTTTGTTACCTGCAAAGAGAACAGGATTGGAGTGAATATTCCAAAACCAGATATAGTCACATGTACAGATGTAATTAAGGATGGTGCTGAAGGACAAGACTGTGTATGTCAGAACTCCTGTGTCTTCAGTAGACTTGCTGAAATCAGAAATAAGTGCTTCAAAAATTGACAAAAAAATGCAGTTTACCAAAAGAGTTTTGTACATGTTCTGACTCTTCAAGAGCACAAAGACAAACCATGGATATAGAGATCCCCAAACAGAAATATTTACTGAGTTAGACAATTCAGAAGTAGAATTTAAATCAACATTAGCTGAAATTAATGCAGGCAGAAAACACAATATATAGATATTTGCCTTCCAAAGGAAGACCTGGATATTTAAAGTCGAGAGGAAGCAATTAAAACAGGAAAGTTTATGATTGCAATTAAAATTATAGGAGAAGATAGGCAAGGAAGTTTATTAAAAAGACTGGTGTGAATGGTCTACAAGAAAGGGATCAGAAGCTACTGCTTATACTGCAGCAAAGCTGGAAGATATAATGGTACACATTTCAGGAGTGAAAATGGATGTGAAAAGTGTTAGAGAAGATCCTGAAATAGTATTTCAAGTGGAAAGTGTTGAAAAGGACATGTCTGCAGGAGTGGAAGTGCGTGTAGCAGAGAGAGCACAAGAAAGCTCATCACCTACAGAGACAACAACAGGCACTGAAATACTTTAGGCTGATGGGACTCCAACTTCTCAAACTATCGTCACATCTTCAGCAAGAAATGAACTGATCTTGCTGGAGGCAGAAATGTGTAATGATTCAAATAGTCCTGGAGATATGACCAAGTAAGGATTGCCTTTTATTGATATCTAATGAAATAAAATAGCATTTGTGTTCCTAACTTTCTAGGAACAAAAGATGAAGCAAAGTCTAAACCTGACTCTTATGAGCACTTTGATGTTGCAGCATGTATAAATTCTCAAATGTATGATTGTGCTCTACTATGCACTAATAATGATATTGATCTGTCTATATCTGCTCAAAAGGAAACAAGCCACCACTGCTATCTGCTGAAATGTCTACTTCATGACAGCACAGTTCTGAGATGTGGTGGGAATGGTTGCTAACAGATCTGACACTTTTCACCCACCACAATCCTGAGTTTTACAGATGTGCAGAAATACAACTTTTAGCATCCTATTTTGTCTTCCCCCAGGGAAGGCAGACACAGAAAAACACTTAAAAATTGGCTTGTTAAAGAAATGTATTTAGTTATCAGACCATCTCTAACTCCAAGCATTCCTCCTTCCTACACCTTTGAGACAGGACCAAGTATTTCCATGAGAAGTGGTGGATTCCTGTGTTCCTCATATTCTCTCTGAAGAAGCTGCTCACCTAAGTGTTAGGCAAGAGTCAGTCATTTGGGTCATGCAACATTTCTCTGAAGTTTTTCCATCTTTGTCCAATAGATGCAAAATCACCACATCAGATAGCAATGACATTCACCAGAACTGAGGCCGGGAATCACCATCAAACAAGGCAAACAGGCTGTGGAAGTGTAAGGTATGTAACAAGGGACATCTTGTTCTAGCACCAGCTCATGCCTGACTGCAAAGCAACCTCCATGTGAACTTGCCCAGAAACTGTCCCACCAGGCAACTTATTGAGCACTTCCAAATTTGGTTTTCTTCTTTTTCCTGCAGAATTTACCCCCATTTATATTTTTTCCCTGATTATAGTGACAATGTAGCTTGGAGTGTCCATACAAGGAAAATGGTTCTGTTGGTCAAACCCTTCTCAACAAGATTTTATAACTGATTCACTATTCACATGTACTTATTGTGGGGCACTATCAGAAATCTGTCCAGAGGTTGTTCTACATACAACCATTAATTCACAGTCAGTTGTTTTCTGTTGGTACAGGGTAATAAACCTGTGAAACACAGCTAATGAAAAGCAACTGGGGGTGTGTGTGTGTGTGCGCTTCTCTTTTGCAAGGCGTTTTAATTAGTGAATGGAAATCTCAAAATACTAAGGAGAACCTAGAGAGGAAGCCAGAGAGGAGAACGTTAAATCCAATTCTATCTCGGTATGCAACTTTTTTTCTCTGTGTGAATTTTACCTGGGAGGAGAGTTCTTGTTTTAAAACCTCTGAGTGGTACAAGTTGCAGTCATTCTGGTTTTGTTGAAGAATGTCTACAGACTCCTAAAAATCTTACTAGGGATGACTGACAGTCTTGGAAAGGAAAGAGAGAGAGAGAGAGCGGGATATAAGGGCCAAAAACAGGATTGCTGAACTAGTACCTTCACTATTGAGGAACAATGTCTTCTTAAAAAAGGAAGATGATCTGATCAGGCAAGAGAAAAAGCATTCATCAGCTGGGGTGAAAATGTCTTGGTGACATGCCTGCATCAGTGAAAACACTAAATATTCTGAACCTCAGCTGCTGAACATTGCAAACTCGCTCTGCTAAAGGCTGCTGAAAGCCACTTGAAATCAAGAAGTAATGGGCCTGACAGGAGCCTGTGTCCCTTTCTGGAAACACCAGAAGTGACATCCCTGCCCTGAACACGGCGGTGTCGTGTGTGAGGGGCTGGGTGCAGGAGGGAGAAGCAGGTGTTGCTTTGTCTGGCTGTCGTGGGTTCGACATTGGCAAAATGTCAAACCACCCCAAGACCCGCGTGGTCCCAGTAAAAGGAGGGAAGGAAAAAAAACCTTGAAACTGGAAAAAACCTATATACATATATTTACAGGAAAGTTACAATACACATACGTACAAATAGAAGAAAAAACCAACAATAACTTCATCCAGAGCTGTCCACCCCAATAACACACAGATTTCACCACCCAAAACCTACACGAAACAAAACTAAACACGTTTCTCTGAAAGAGCACCCAGTAAAGCAATGGCAAACAAAAAGTATTTACTTCCCAGAGACCAGGACTGCTGTGGGCATCTCGGCAGGGAAGCGGCCAGGCCCATCGCTCTGGGAGCAGCAACAGGGAGTCCTCACCACCACACCGCAGGGAGAGAGGGAGGGCAAGAGAGCGAGGATACCTCCCCCAATAGATTTATACTCAACTTGATGTCAGATGATATGAAATACCTCTTTGGTTGCTTAAGTCATGTGATACTTGCCCCTCTGAATCTACGGAGTGCCCCATGGCCCAAAAAACTGAGGCCTGCTAAATTTGGTTTCAGGCCTAGCTAAACTAAGGCCTTAATCCAAGTTTTTGGGGGTTTATCCAACCCATCACACTGGCAGACTGACACTGTGGCTTAAATGCCATGAGTAAGGACCTATCTAGGTTTTGTTCTAACTTCCCCTCCCTGTTTTCCACAGCACAACTGATAAGTTTTTCCCCATGAAAATAATGGGAAGATCTGTGTTGGTCCTTCCTCCATGTGGGGAAGAAAAGCCTCAACTCCCACTAATGCTGGTGAAAATTGTTAGAAGTCACAGTAGCCACTATCATTGTTTCAAATATGAGTGTTGCTATTGCTTTTGTAGCGATAAATATTAATGCTTGTAATGCCACAGGTTGTGTGGTTTGCAAATTTTAATGTACCCAGCAGAGCTCCCTAAAGGTGAATTACTCCACAGAAACTGTAACAATCTAAAGCCTTTGCTTTCTGGTAATTTAGAAAACCAATCTTGCTCTGCTGCTATAGCTATTGGTTTTCAAGGCTTTCATTACCTACAGAGAAATCATGTTTGACACAATACTGTAGTTATTGAGAACACTAGTTACATTACACAGTGCACCTAATATATCAAACTCCACATATCCCTGGATGAAGACGAGATAATTTTTTAATCTTTTTTCAGGTCATGGGAGACAGCTACGTCATTGGCAGAGACCACCAGTATTACAGAAGACAGGACAAAAAAATAACAGAACTTGTTTATATATCAAACAGTTTTATTTTGTTTTGTTTGGTTTTTTTTTTGTTTTGTTTTTTTTTTTTTATTTTGTTTTTTGTTTTGTCTTGGTTTTTGTTTTGTTTTGGTTTTTTGTTTTGTTTTGTTAATTGTTTTGTTTTGTTTTTGGTTTGGTTTGGATTTTGTTTTGTTTTGGTTTGTTTTATTGGGTTTTTTTCTGCTGTAGACAGGTTATTCTATGACTCCAGCACTGTTGTATCATCTGTTGAACCAGCTGGTACCTGCTTCTAGTAGCAACAGGATGCTGGAAAAAATAATCCTCTAGTTTTGATCCAATTTTCTCTCATTCCTAAAAGCACTCTCTACTCCAAAGCAAATGTACTCTGTTTTGGCCATTATTCTCATATATGAACCTTCTGTAGCAGTAGCTCCGTTCTTTAGGGGAGAAGCCCAGATCAAGTTGCATTAAAATGTATAAAAAGACAAACATGACAGGAGTTATTGATGGCAACTTAAGACATGATGACATCTGTGTACTTGTAACTTCTCTAAATCTCCTTCCCTACCTCTTAGGAGATGGGGGAAGACCATGTAACTCAGCAAAGTATCCTCATCAGCAAGGAAATTGCTTTCATCAAAGTGATAGATTTTACCAAATTAGTCTGTTACCTGTGCCATCAACTATAATTCACATGTAAATTAGTTGGGATGAGTGTGGGCTTTGGTGATGATGGTTCACAATCTGAATCAGGCTTAAGGGAGAGTAGGACCATCGTTTTTCCCTTGAGAGACTGAGTTCCTCATCAAGAAATGCAGTGTGTGTCTAATAAATTACAGATTTATTAAGAATTCCCCTAAGAATACTCAGAATGAGATGAAAATTAATTCATTACTCATTAGTAAAACTACTCTGATTCGGAAAGTCTGTGTTTGGGATTAATGTGCAAAGTTATTCAAGTAGCACTCTGGGTTAAGCAATCTGCCAAACTGCTGCTGTAAGGAGATTGTCACCTGTCTGCACACAGTTATCTGCAGGTATCTGGAGGTAATTGCATCCCAGCTACTCAGAGTTCTCTGCTGATATCTTATATTTAAATGGCCTGTAAGGGAGTTTCCTGCAAAGAACAAAGTCTCTTTTCTGCTTTACCAGTCATGTGCTCGCACAAAGCAAAGTTGTCTGACTAGTTAATATTTGAGAGCTCAGGGCTTTGTTTCTTGCAGAGTTCATAAGTGAGAGAGGCAGCTCCTCCATGCTGAGACCTTTGTGCTGCATAAGGCACCTCCCGTGGTGCTGGAAGCATCTGTTGTCTGGTTTTAATGATATTCTTCATAACACCCCTGTAAGCAGCCTTATGTCTGGAGCTCTTCTCCCTGGTGCCCACTTTCACTACGGCCTGTTCTTGCCAAAGTGGTATCATCTGGTTGTCATAACCACACTGGCTTAAGTGTGGTGAGATAGACTCTGTTAGATTGCNAGAGAAAAGTTCCTGTTGTTTCACCATCTCTATTAGTAGTTTTCTTGGTTTGCCGCTGCCAGAGGTTTGCCATTTCTATAGCAAAGTCCTATTTTCCCCATCTAGCAAAAAGCTTATCTTTAATTTTTTTTTCCAAAATAGAGGGAGAAAAGGGTTTCAGATTTTAGGAAACCTTGGAAATTCTCCCTCTCCCCCTGCAAGCCTGACACTTGCTCATTTGGATTTCCAGTCTCTATGTTTCTAGGCATTTGTCATTACTTTTGTGCAGTTGTTCTGGTCTTTTCTGGTCTCCTTGAATTCCCCTCAGGGTTTAATAAAACTTAATATTTTCTCAACTTCTTGGATGCCCTTAACAATCACTTTTACAGTGTAGGGATATAATAATAATTTTCAATTCTGTTTTGATCCTTTTATATCCTTCCAGCAGTAACTGGCCATGGTGTTGTAAGAATGTTCATATGGAGCTGTTAAGTTTATTGAAACCTATTTTGATTCAAAAATAGGATATCCTTTGCTGCATATGCATCTCCCAGGCTATGTGAGTGCCTGCTGTCTCTCAGGCCTAAATTCTGCAAGTGTTTATGCATGTGTTTAATTTTACAAATTAATTTCACTGGGACTGTCCCTGCGTAAGCTTTTGAGGAATCAAAGCCTTAACCAGCTTTCTGATGCTGCATCTTTCCTTTCATGCAAATCCTCTCTACTACGAGGTCATTGAGCAATGTCTTTAAGGAGAGACTCAGCTTAAACTGTGCTACAGGACAGACATCTGGATAGTCTCCATCTTGTGCTCCCTGAGGAGCAGAGGTAGAACTTTAGGCTCTCCAGGTGACCACCTAGGAATGTGGGGCTTCATGTTGTGCCACAGTCCACAGTTACTGGTCAATAATTTACAAGAGTAGGAGAAATATGTGAGAAGTCTGACGTGGGAAACTTACTCAGTGTGTGATACTTGACAGATTATGGAATCATAGAATGATAGAAGGGTTTGGGTTGGAAGGGACCTTAAAGAATAACTCATTCCAACCCCCTGCCATGAGCAGGGACACCTTCCACTAGGCCAGATTGCTCAAAGCCCCATCCAACCTGGCTTTGGACACTTCCAGGGATGGGGCATCCACAGCTTCTCTGGGCAATCTGTGTGGTGTGCAGAAGTGTTTCCATTCCCTGAGGCAGTGTAAGGTTGATCCTTGGTATGAAAACAGGAATTTGGGCCCAGAGAAGGTGTAGACTTCCTGGAGCAGAAGTAACCACATGTGAGTCAAGGGCTGTCCGCCAAGACCTAGGAGGACCTGGTTGTTCTTTACAGCTACCTGAAATGAGGTTGTGGCAAGGTGGGGGTTGGCCTCCTCTCCCAGGCAACTAGTGATAGAGTAAGGGGAAATGGCCTCAGGTTGCATCAGGAGAGGTTCATGTTGGGTATTAGGAGAAAGTTCACTGAAGAGTGGCTAAGCATTGGAACAGGGTCCCTATGGAAGTGGTGGAGACACCAAGTGTTCAAAAATTGAGTAGACTACATGGTGTACTGGGTGTGGTAGTATTTGTTCAAAAGTTGGACTTGATGACTTTGGAGGTCTTTTCCAACCTTAATGATTCTTTGATTTTATTGTCTTGCAGCAAGGAGGATTCCTAAAATTGAGAGGTGTCAGTTGCAAAGGATGAACCAGGAGAGCTGAAAGGGTTGTAATGAGGAAGGGCTTACAAAACCTGAAGTCTAATCCTGGCATAGAATGACCCATGGAGCCTATGCAAGGGTTCATTTCCCTCTTCTGTGGCCCTGAATTCAAAAGGAGAGAAACCAGAGCAGACTCTGAGTAGATGGCCTCCAATCATTTCAATCCAAAGACAAACTGTGATTCAATAATCTTTTTTTGAGAGAGCTGAAAGGCAATTATTTGCCTATTTTATACATGGAAGGAGATCCCAGTTGTTTTTTGTTTTACTATAGGAGTGACAATGAAGTTCCTTGCTCACTTGGAGGAAGTTAGTTAGACCCTCTATCCTTGAGAGATGGGAGCATTGAGTGAAGAATCTGGTCTTTGTCATCTCATGACCTTGGGATAGCTTAATGTAGGTCTGCTTTTTTTCCCCCCTTTCTTTATTCTTTTTTTCTCTTTTTTCTTTTTGTCCCCTTTTTATTTTTGCTCTTATGAGAGGAGTGCATGATAAGGTAGAGGAGTAAGAAAATGTTAATCTAAACACAGACCTCCAAAATGGTTTTGGAACAAGTTAAGTGCTATCTATACAGTAAAAAACAGTGTTTGGATTTCTCCTTTTCATTCCTTTGCAAGCTGTGGCTGTGTTCACATGCACAGCTATTGCAGCCTCAGAACCACAGTGGATCACTTTCAAGACTAATGTATTATTTTCTGAATTAAATCAATCATGAAAATATGGCGTCTTCTGGGGCTGCTTTCAGTCATCCCTCAGCATTAAAACCTTGAATTTAGCAAGTGTTTTCAAGTGTGCAAGTATTTTCCTTTCTTCTCTGGATACTGTTTAAAGTGGGTGCTTAACTTCTGCAGCATGGGAGTAGTCTTGTCTCATTAATTTTTAGCCCACTTCTACATCACACGGACAGTAAAAAAGGGCTGTACAAAAGAGACAAATATCTTACTTTCTTCTAATCCATCCCTCGAGTTTCTGGAGCTGTTGGTTTCTGTACCAGTGATAGATACTGAGCTCTTGCTTTCTCTGTTTCTATCCCAGTGATAGATACTGAGTTCTTGCTTTCTTTGTAAGAAGTAGGATTATTATTATGAGCAAATGACAGCTGATGAATAGGTAACTTTATCAAGATTGTTTTCATCATGCCGCTATGATGAAGAATTATCTGTAACTAGAAAGCTGTGTTGAAGTTTTTAGTCTGAAATCACTCCATATCTTCTTTGACAGGCAGGCTTATTAATGTCTTAATTTCAGTTTCACGACTGCCCCTTACTAAATCCATACCTTGCTGTGCAGCACCGAGTATGATCATTTGTTATGTTCCCCTTGTCAATTAGGAGATGACCAAAGGTAGGAGTGTGAATTCAGTAAACTTTAGAACCCTGAAAAGGTTGAAATCCTTTATTTCCATTTAGATACCTTTCAGAATCCCTTTGGAATTTAAGTAACAGGACATTTTTTAATTTTTTTTTTTTTTT
>VXBX01003777.1:983320-1027133 GCA_013400415.1 Scytalopus superciliaris | reverse complement strand
TTTTTTTTTTTTTTGCATACTGTAAAAATTTGTTAAAATTTATTGGCTATTAGATGTTTCATGTCATCACCAGCAGTGAAAGATTTAGATCTATTTTAACATCCAAACTGTTATCATCAAGTATCCCACCTAGAGACTTCAAATTTCCTTATGTAATTATTTGAGAGTGCAAGATTAGGAAAGCAATGTTTTTCATTGGCTCACAAGCAAATTTGTTCCCAAAATGTTGCAGTTTTTTAAACTATGGCTTCTAGAAACTTCTTTTCGTAATAGATACTGGACCAGAGCTCTGGTAATGCCACATCAGAGTGGGAAGCAAAGTTTCTATGTAAGTCCCGATTGCTCTCTCAGCCTTTTGACAAGGGCTCCTGGCAATCCTCTTGGGCAGCAGATCCCTCTTGCTCTCTCAGCCCTTTGACAGGAGCTCCAGGCAATCCCACTGGGCAGCAGATCCCTCTTGCTTCTCTGTGGGGGATGTGCCGCTCCCTTTCCACTCTCCAACAGTAGATGGGGATGCTCCATTGACAGAAAAGATCCTCTCTACTGCCTCAGAGCGTGACAAAGAATTAACTGTACAGCTATTTAGACTTCAGACAGAAATGTAAGCCCCCATCCCAAAGACTGATGCTTATCAAGTATCACCCCAGCCTGTCTAAGCTCTGCTGTGTGTGTACTTTGAGTCAGAAACAGGACAATTCAGAAACTGCAGCCTGGAGAAACCCTTGACTTTTTATTTGTTTGGTTTTGGCTCCCATTATTCTGATTGAAAGAATTGTGTGGTGGACAGTGGCTTTGGCAGCTGACCACAGGAGTCAGGAAGCTGCTCTTTTCCCAGGCAGTGTCGCCACACATAATTCAGCACCATCCTTTTCATTTGTAGCAGTGACTGCTGCCTTCTTGCTGGATATCCTGTAGGATGGCATCACAGGCGAAGTCCTTTTCCCACACTGGACATAATGAACTCATAGTATGGGTGACAGGCAGAGATTACAGATAGAGGCAGCGTTTAAATGGACAAAAACGGTTGGAAATGAGGATGTGCATGTGACTGTGGAGGGTATTGACCTGTATAACTGGTGTCCACAGATTAAGCTGAAAGGTTTCTTGGGGATGTTTTGGTGAAGTTGGTGCTGATGCTGACAGGAACATCTATGACTCTGAGGAACAGGTTGGGCTTGCAGTAGCCAACCTGTTTATCAAGCAGAGATGGGGTTTGACAGACTAGAGACTGTCTTTTCTGTTGGAGTTTGCCCCAGACCCCACCCCGTCCTGTGTTTCTCACTGTCTTTTTACATATCCTGAATTCTGAGCCTCTCCATCAGCACAGCAGTGCATTTGGTCTTTGCTGATACATAAAGTAATTTATCTTCTTGTGTCTTGCTGTGCAGAGCAATAATGGTTTCAAGCACAGAGCTTCTGGTTTCTGGAAAATAAGCTAACAAACTCCACTTTGCAAGATTACCATTTCCTCTTACTATTTTTGGAAGTGTTTATTTTAGAGCCCTGAAATTAATCTCAGGAACGCCAAACAGCACTTTAAAGAAGGAGGGGTGATGAGGCCTGGGGAGGAGGGAAGTAAAGGAGGGCTTATGTCACTGAGTTTTCTTCATATAATTGAGTTTGTTCTTTAAGCACAGAAAACCAGTCATTTGGTTCTGAAACAACTGTCATTGCAGTACACTCTCCTCTTTTCTGATTTCTGCCATTTTTGGCAAATACTGCGGGCAGTACAAAGGTCCTTGCAGAGTTATTAATCATGTTTGGCAGCCAGGCTGCACTAATCTACTGTCTGGAATCAGAGAAAGTACTAACTTGCGTGTTTTGAGATTTAGTGATTAAAGCTCTAGACACCTTTCTTGCTGAAATGAGGACTGCAGGAAAAAACTGGATGACCATAGGAAAAACAGAGCTCCTCAGCCCTTCCCTCCATCCCCCAGCCCTAATCTGTATTGATCAGAGTTGGGTCAAAATTGACACTGTTTTGTGGGATATAGTTGGTAGGAAAGCACCAGGGAAGCAGTAGCTGTGATGGTGTAATGCAGTTTTCATAGCAGATAGATGGGAAGGGCACCTTTTCTAAGGGACCTAGTGATTTAGGAGTGAAGAAGGATTCAGCACTTTCCTCTCTGGATCCTACCAGGAATTTTGAAACAAGGTTCTCAGCTGAAGGTGGATAACTTGAAGGTAAAGGGATCAAAGGGACCAAAGATGTTTTCTTTCTCTGTAGCCCAGTGGCCACATCATTCATGCCTGCATCTGGAATGTGTCAGGAAAGCAACTTGCAGCCAGCAGCAAGTGCATGTGTGTGCTTTACTCCTTCAATCAGATCTTCACAGATGCCAGGGTAACAGCTCACCTGCAAATAAAGTCATTACTTTGGCTATGAATATCCTCAAGCTTCAGCTGTACTAGAAGTTCAAGCTCTGACATACATCAACTATAACGTTTCTGACAAATGGCTCCTGCCTATGCAGAAGGAAAATCTGACTGACAGCTCTGAAGAGACCTGTAGTGTCTCAAGTCTGGGTACAGATTTTTGGTCTAATTCTGCAACCCATTACACAAGGAATGGAAGCCACATCTGTGATTACAAAAGGTCAGATTGTTGTGGACAGACTTGTCATGATTTTTCACTTCATTGATTGATTCTCATTTCACTTTCACAGCACATGAAGGCTGTGCTGGTTACATGGAGCAGAATTGGGGTACAGGTTACTCTTGGACAGGAATAGTATGATCCACCCTTCAGTTTGTTATTTTCAGTCACTCCTTTTTAATTCATATAGAGTGCTGTGGTTCTGTTAGGCACTTCCTGAGCAGGTGGGTTTTAAAGGAAGGCTTCCTATTGCCAAACAGTTGAAATGGAAGCTAATGGTTTATATCTTGTTTAGTGGAAAAAGTGGTCTAGGTAAAGGTGCTTCTGACAGAGTATTTGGCTTCTTACCAATGGTAAAGAGTTTCTTAAAGAGTGTTAGCAATTTGTTCAAGATCTGTCTAATCCATTTCCAAGATAGTTAATGCACTTAAAAAAAAAAAAATTCCACCTGAAGTTAGTATGAAATTAATGAGTTAATGTGAGTCTCTTAGTTTACTTCAAAAAATTGCAACTGAGAGTTTTGGGAAAACCAGAAAGATATAAGCATTGTTTTTCACAGAAGAAATATTCTTTTTCCTGGCTGAGAATTTATGGATGCTAAAATTCATCTTCCTCTGGGTAAGGAAGGTCAGCACCAGTGATGCTCCAAGAACATGTTTTCTTCATGTGGCATGAAGTGACAAGGGCAGATACTACTTCAGAGAAGGGTTGGTTCTCCTGGATGTGGATTTTAGGGAAAGTGAAGTCCCATAGCAGGTTAGAAAGGATTTCAGGGTTCAGTGAGGGTACTTTGCATGGCTGAATCTCAAGTGGAGACAGCAAGAGTTTATTGGTGTAACATGAGTGTAGGGACTTGACAAAATTGGACTATTTGAGTATGGCAGCTCCTTGAGTTGCCCCTACTTGAGTAGGGGCAGTGGATAAAATGGTCTTCTGTGATCCTGTGGTTCTGTAACAGCAGAGGACTTGAACTACACAGTGCATTATATCAAATGCTTCTATCATAAATATGGAAAAACCACTGAAAACTCAGAAGCAGGGCTAAGCAAACAACTCCATCTGTTTTCTTTTCTTCAATGTGAACTGGTCTTTTATTCAGTTACCTTTTGAGACTTTCCAATGCAGTAAGAAATGGCACAGGCAGCAGATTGGTTTTCATGGACCTTGTATATAATGGCTTTAAACTGTATTAATCTACCGTCCTGAAAACATAATAGAACAGTAATGACTCAGTGATCTGCAGTGGAAATCAAAAGAGATGAAATTCCTTTTTTTTGCTGTACAGGATGACATTGCTTGTTGCATCACACAACACAAAAATAGATCTGAGGTACCTCTTGACTCTGGTGTTGCACACAGTGGAGTTAGTGTGTAACAGAGATATAGAGAGGTCCTGTCTTATTCTTAGTAGCTGGAAAACCTCTGTAAGAGCCAATTGTTTTTAATAACAAAGAGTTTTCAAATAAGAAATGCTTTAATGAAAGACAGAATCATTTATGAAATCACATTGATTTCATTTTCCTGCTCAAGATTTCTAAGAATTTTGGTATCTATTTAGTTTGTATTTCAGATACTTTTCTGGGATTGATTTATTATTTCTTTTAGTTTTCTGTAGTGTCTGTCTTATGCTTTTGTTCTCCAAGTACTTTTTTTATTTGTTTGTTTGTTCCTGTCCCATTAAACCTGATGGAAAGGCCCTGTTTTGAGCCAAAACTGTATTTTCAATTTCTTTGTCTTCCCTGTCTTTCTTAAGAAGTGATCTATGCTCCATAGATCAGGGTGGAAAGACATTTCCTAATCATGGGAATTTTTTTGGCAGCGTTGAATTTGTTTTTTCAGCTGTGCCTGCCTGTTATGCAGAGTATCATGAGGTGTCACTGGGAATTTGTATACCAGCTGTTGGATTTAAATTTTCAATTGCTAAGCATTGGCCTTGGATTTATTGGTGTTATTGACCAGGCTGGATGTCACCCCTGAGGAAATATTATAGTGCACCAATGATAAGATGTCGAACACACCAGCAAAGCGCATCATTGTTTAGAGCACCAAGGGGGGCCGTACAGTTGTTTGTGGATGTTATCCCATTCCCCACTCCCAAGCAGCCCTGGAACATTTAGATGCACAAGCAGGTCCACAGTGACACTGGAAGCTTGCAGGAGCAGACGCTGCTGACTCCCAGGGTTTCATTTATTGGATGGGTTAATGTTAGTGGTGCTTTTCCTAAGATCCCGCAGCGCCGTCTGGGTTGAGCTGACTCCAGACAGGCTTGACAGCTTGCTCTGAATTTTAAGATGAAATTGTGGGGTCATCTCTAGATGTTGAAGTCTGTGTTTCTACGTATGGTGGTGAAGAAAGTGTCTTGCTCTCCAGATGTGAAGCAGAGGTACTGAAGACAAGACTGCAGTGGATGTGGGAACTGGGCTGCAGGGAAGGGACAACAGTGACTATCCTAGCTGCAGGATGTACAGCCACGTATCAGGAAGTCACATCTGGAAACAGAGCAGGATCTCCAAGCCATTCTTTTCTGCTTTTCTGGGCCTAGCTTTGCAGAGAATAAAATACAGATGAGACTAGTAGTGTCAGTTCTTCTGAGCCCAAAAGTGACAAATGCCACCAAGACCATTACAGTATACTGAAAATGCTCAAATAAGAATTCACAGGTGTGTTTGCCCTGCAGTGGTTCACCGGAGAGACGAGTGTCTAGTGCAGAAGATACACGGAGCAGAATATCCTCTCCCTGGAAGATGTAAAGGGTTGTGACATGCTGGGCTGTACTGCTGCAGCCCTCTGACAACACACCATCCCCCTCCCTCCCATCTACACCATGGGACGGTTTGGATCATTTTATTTAAGCTCGAGTTGAAACAAATCAAATATCACTTCACAGAGAAAGGGTAGGATCTGGGGGTGTTGTTTCCAATTAGTAATGGATTTTGGTTTGTATCTTGATGTCCCTCTCAACCTTTCAACTTAGTGGTTGAAATAATAGAAATATTTACAATTTTTTATGGTTATTTGAAGTCTACAGCTATCTTTGGTCCTATGCCTTTATCTACAAACACTGGCTTTCATATGCAAATGAGATCATTGCCTGAGCAAATAATGACTAATATTCCTAATTCCACTGTTTTCACAAATACCACTTGACATGTGAAAAATTTAGAGTCGTATAATGTATACTGAGCCTTGTCTCCCCAGGCACTGGATTGGAAGAAATGAAATTCTGTGAGGCACCATCACGTAGAAAGAGATTTTTAGTTTCTAGTGTGACTCACTCTGATACCCTCCATGACAATCTTGCTTGTCTGATAAATTAGCACATGGGTGATGTTCGCTAAGTCATGCTGTCTCAAATACTCTGCAGCTGGCTTCCAAAGGAAACCAATTTTAGCTCAGACACGTGTGAACACTGAGAAGAGGTCTTCTGGGTCATGAGTTTTTTCTTACTGTCTTCCAGAAGGCAACCAAAATCTGTCTTGGATGAAGGTAGACTTTCCCTTCAACTTTGTTCTTACTGAAAGATTTTCCAGAAAATTTCTGCTTTTTTTTTTTTTTTAAAATGCATTCAATATATCTTCATTGTAATACAATCACAGAGAAGGGCTGGAAAGTACATTTTCAAGGTGTTGTATCTAAGTGTCAGTTTATTTTACATGGAAATTCCAGTATTTCAAAGAGTGCAATTAAATTTTCTGACTATCATTTAAAATATTTACAATTCTCTTAGTCGGGTAAGACACAATATTTTTAGTTGAAGATATTCCCTAGACATCTGCTTTTTTCTAGCCCATATGGTGGAATGTGTGCCACATCTCATGCGTACGTTCTGCCGTATAATTGCTGCCAAAAAGGATTCTGAGTTACTATCTAAGGCAAAGCTACTCAGTAATCCAGCAAGAACCCCTTCAAGAATGGTGTTTTTCATAATCTCTGAGCAAGCACACATCAGTATCATATTCTGCCCCTTGTTTTGAAACAGTGTTGGATAGTGATGGGACCATTAGTGGTATATTAGCTTAGTGCATGACCCTCTTGAACCAGGGCAAAGAGTTTATTCACAATTCTCCAGCTGACCTGTGCCTGTTCCACTGAGGACTCTTCACTTATGGATTTTTTTTCTCTGCTCTTCCTGTTAGTATAATCCAAATGCTGCAGTGAAACTCTCTTGGTTACTAACTGGAGATTAAATAACACCAGAAATGCATACTGATGTCTTTTTGTTGCTAGCACTCTTCAGTCTGTATTTAGTCTTTCTCTGCAACACTTTGGGGAAATAAGGTTTGGTTTAGGATATTCTCCAATTAAACTGTGATTTATAAAATGTATTCTGGAAATCCATACAGATTAAAATTTCATATAAATTAAAATTTTCATATCTATATATATGAAATCCTTTTGTATGGATTTTACATCAAGGATTAATGTAATTAAGGTTCTGAAGTTTGATTAAAGCTTAGTGACATCCCAGGTTCATATTCTAAGTGCTTGTTGCTTTTTGCTCATGCCAGAAGTGGAAATGTGTAAAAGTGGATGTACATTTTAAAGAGAGCTTAAATTACTCAAGGCATTGTGCTTTAAAATTTCTGTAATACAATGCCTGCTCTGCAACAACAGGAGTCCCTGAGACTCTCATATTGAGCTGTGTCACTCCTCTGTGCTCTCTGAAACATTCTGAGCATCTGTGTGATGTGTACATCAAACAAGGGGTTATGCTTTCATACAGATGTATGTTATTCATGTGTTAATTACCCAATATAGGTATCCAGTTGAGTTTAAAATCACTGCTGAAAAGTTTCTGTACCTGGTGCTCAAAGGATATCTTCTTATAAGCCTCTTCTTTCTCCTTTCTTAATGATGTCAGCTTCCTCACCATCCTTATGAAATCAGCTGCAGTTCATGGACAAGTAATGTAGAAAGATGTGTAGGCTATCAGCTCAATAAAGCCATTTTTGCTGTGTTGCTGGGTCTACCTAGTTTCATGCATTTATGCTGCAGGCAAAAGATGTTTGCATGCAATCTTCTTGCTGTAAATGATATTGTCCTATTCTGTTGTCTAATTCAAGTGTGAGGTTTGCAGCAGAAATATTGCAGGGAAGAGATATTGTGTTTTTTAACAAGGTGGGGAATACAGAAGACTCTATTTTCATGTCCCGATCTTGAAAGAGGTGAAATGCAAACATCATCAGCCTGCTAAAATCCCATTACAGTTTTTGCTTACCTTAATCTTTTCCAGTTATTTTTGAAGAGTTGCCTGTTCATTTCCCACCAGTGAGGGAGAGGTGTGAAACGCCCTTTAATTTTGTCTGAGTCCTGCAAGTAAATCCTGTTGCTGGATCCTCTCAATTCAGCTGTTCCCTGTTGTGGAGACCATATTGAGTGTCTCAGTCGTTGTCCCTATTATCCATCTGTGACATTTACTTTCTCTTGCTGTGATTCTTGTCCCTTCCCACACTCAGCGGAGGTGGGTGGTGGGGAATAATTGCACCCCTTTTATTTAGGTTTTGGTGCCTTTCACCAGAATTTTTATAGACCTCTTGATATTCTGAGGACTTGTCTTTGCCTTTCTCAAGTGTATAATTATTCTTATTATCTTTAATTAATATGTACACGTAGGTATACCAAATTACTTCCTTCTCTTTCCTTGCCTTATTATAGCTCTCGAATAGGGGCACTTCTGTTATTCCGTCTCTGATGAAGTTCCTGGGAATAGTTGTGTAGCTCTTAAAAGGTGAGAACCATCAACATAAACTTAATACTGACCTGCTTGCTTGGTGCATCAAAAAGTGAGGTGTTTTAAGAACAGCACAGCTTCTTTTTGCATTCAATCTACTTCTTGTTTTCCCACTGGGACATGATGGAGTGGTCTGTTTGAGGCCTCTCTATTATTTCTTGAGAGAGGGTTTTTGCTGCTGCTTTTGATAGGATCATGATCCCAGTTAGACTGACCTGGTCAGCATAGTGAGATGGCAGGTTGCAGTGAGTCAGTGTTCTGCCAAAATCTGGCTTAGAGAATAAAAGAGAAAGAATATCTTTTGAAATACTTTTTCTTGTAGTGTAAGTTATATTCACTTACCCGTGTTCAGAGTGTGATATGCCAAGACCCTCTGTGGTGTTGGAGAGATCTTTTAGATGACACACCAGATTAATATGTGTCATGGAACGATAGAATGGTTTGGGTTGGAAGGGACCTTAAAGATCACCTAGTTTCAGCCCCCCTGCCATGAGTAAGGACACCTTCCAATAGATCAGGTTGTGTAGAAATATATATTAGACCCTCAATTCATGGACGCATTTGCAGTGTTGTGCTTTAAGGGACAGATTATGGGATATGTTGAACTGGAGTTTTCTGAGCATGGTCAAGCATGACATTAAATTGCCAGTGCCCATTAAAAACCATAACAAAATAACACAGATTTTGGGAATACGTGTGTTTGGGATTTTGTGTCTTCTTGGCAGACAAAGAAGTTGGACTGCAAAAATTCTTCTCTTGTGTATGTTTTGTTCCCCTTTACAGTTCTCCACAGGGTGTCAGGACAGCCACTGATGACAGAGCTCTAAAGTGCTGCTGTTGCTGGGAGGGGCATCTGCTTTCTTCTTCCACTACGGAGATGCAGGCAGCAATAGCCTGTGGGAACAAAGACTGACCAAAGAGGAGCATCCACAGCTTGGCTAATGAGCCCCAATTAAAATCCTGACCTGGTGTAATACAGAAAGGGTAGACATTACAGGTGAGGGGCAAAAGGATGAAAGCTTTTGAAGTAGCCTCTTATGCAAATAAGGCAAAAGCGTTTTACTTGCCTATATTAATCTTGAAGAAATGAGCATTTAATTTCTATAATTAGCCTTTCATGCATTCCAAGGAAGTGAGTGCACACTTACACGCTCATTCTCATTTCTTTTAAATCTTGAAGGCTTGCCACTCGGTTGCTAAGGGGAAGCAAAGATTTGAGTCGGAGATGAACAAAAAGCAGAACTTGCTCCCAGGTGTGTCGGTGAATCATCAGGGAATGATGGTTTTTAATAATGTGTAAAGGAAGGGGTGGGGGGAATTGTGTGGATGTAGATTTAGTTTTTCTGAAAGGTTCTGAGCCTGACAGACCAGGGGCTGCTGTCCAGTGAGTGCAGAGGACCAGTGGGGACATGGCAGGTTGGTGTACACGTCCTCTCTGCCTGAGAGGACAGGATGGTCCTGAGCATCAGACCAGCACTCTGGGTGTTCATTTAGGAATTGGCCAGCATGGCTTGTAACAGGGATGTTCATCTGTGGGCAGATGGGCTAAGGCAGCTAATCTGCTGCCCGTGAACAATCTTGTCCTCTTCCAAAGCACAAAGGGTAAATTAAGGGAAATTAAGAGCGGTTCAGTGCAGGGTAATGAGTGTATTTCAGACACAAGGAAGCTTCTTGTGGAGGAGATAGCCTGGAGGGAGACTGTCAGCACAGAGAAGAGAGGTTTTTTAAGAAAAGAGTATAGGCCAAGGAGGCATGAAATCTTAATTTCCTTAATTTCAAAAATACAGAGATACTAGGTGGAACAGCAAGTTAATGAATAAAAAAATAAGAACTGGGAAGAATTCTCCCACATAGGTTATAGATCCTTTATAGTTGAGTCTGTGGAATGAACCTAGAGGCTTTTATGCCATGATTTTCCTAAATTAGTACTATTTCTTAAATGTATATTTCAATATTTGCACCGTAAATCTGAGAGCTGCATTTTCAGTCCTGTGGCTGAAATTCCCCTGTCAGCAACTGATGCAGATCAAATGTTGAATTTCAAATATGTGCAGCGAGCCACAGATCAAAGATTGTGCATGGAAATCTTTGCAAACAGTCTTTGAGTAAAATAGGAAAAAAATCTGTACTCTGCTTGTAGGTAGCTGGCAAACAAAAAGAGCAGGGGGTGGAGAATGATTGGAGCAGTTTACTATGAAATATCCACTGGGATGTAGTTTGTCATCTGTGGCTGAACATTATAAAGTACTGCTGCAGCTTTGCCAATAAAATACTGATAGTGGAATTGCTGCCCAGCTGGAGTTTTCTCAGAAAACAGATATAATTATTTAGATTCTTTAGTCTTCAGGCATTGATCATGTCAACAAAGACATCCCACAATTATTGGGTGCCAGGTGATCTATGTTAGCAACTATAAAAGGTTCACACTTATCTGCTGTTCTCTCAGCAGATTCTGCCTTGAGACTGTGCTGTGTTGAATGATTTTATTCCAAATCAGAAGAGCTGGTCTGACTTGAGCCCTCGCCAAGGGTTGGATGTACCATCTTCCAAGGTGTGATTGGCCACAATTGCAGCCTTTTGCTTGATGCACTGTGCTATGCATTTTTCTCAGAAAGGAGATTTTCCTCCATCTTATCAGTCCCTTTTTTGTGGATGCTGTGGCTTCACACAGCTGGTGGCAGCATCCAACACACATGCCCTCCTGGGATACCTTCTCTTCCCCCACCCCACAAGAAAGACTGAAGAAAGATGAGGGTGGTTTATTAGGAGAACTTGACTCAAATGTTGCTGAAATTCAACTATTCAAGCAAGGTAAAGGGCAATGGGCAGATGAGAAGTTTTTGCAATGATCCTCTCTTTCTCACCCACTAAGAAAAAAGATGTTGATATTCGATATTCCATGGCTGACTGTGCCAAACCATCACTTGGAGATGGAAATGGTATCCTTTCACTGGGTAGGAACTATAAGAATTAAACACTTCCGTAGCCAAATGTCAGCTTGCTTAGTCAATAATATTGCTTCTGACTGTCTCCTGATGCTCAAATACTGCAAAACTTTGCCAAGGAGATTATTTTCTGCCCCTGTTTATTTGGGGATTTTTTGATCCTTGTTCTTTCACTTGCACATAGTGAATGACCTTGTCTTTATCCTTCTGTTCTGTAGCAGATAAACTTCACAGCTTTTAATACCTGTTAGGATTTTAGTGTGGTGCACAAGCTTTCCTCTTGCAGCATGACTGCTATAAAAAGTAACTTCCATTTTGAAATATTCTGCTCGATTTAGGTTTTAAAGACAGGAAATAACGGGTTTTTTTAAATGTTCTTTGGTATGACTTCCTCACCCCACCACTCCTCTTGTGCCCACCGAGTCAAGACTCCGCTGAATATATTACTGTATTGCATCTTCATCCTCTGAACACCATTACTGGATGTGATGTAAACTCCAGAAGGTTGTTGATTATTTTTATTGTTGTCTTGAAGCTCATCAGTGAGCTGCCTAGATCAGAGCTGGAAATAGAGCCATTCCTTATGAAAACTTTTTAGGAAGGAAAGGTATTGGTACGGTGTCATTCCTCCACATATTCTAATACCAGTGAGAAGCAGCTTGTCTTGCTTGCTCCTGCTTCTAAGAGTTTTGCATATTTAAGATAAATAAGTAATTTAGGACTAGAAACATTACCTGTTAATTCCATTGGGAAACAATGAGATAGATTGCAATTGTATCATTCAGAGACACTGAAAATACAAGGAAAAGCACTGCAAAGTTACTGGTGCTTGAAATTTTTTCGTTATCCTCTGCAAACAAACACAAAGCTTGATGATTCAGTGCATCTGCAGTTTCAGAGAAATATACTGGAGATTAGAAAAGGAAAACAACATTATATTGCTATGCAAAGCCTGCAGCAGGCAGGAATATACTCACACCTTCCATAGGACGTGAAGTGGTAAAAAACAAACAAAACCTCATCACATTGGATGAATTTAATTTCGTCAAAAACAGAGTCAATTCAATAGAAAGGGCTAGTTCAAGTTCATTGTGCTAAATTTCTCAAAACAAAAAGGAGTTTATAATCTGACACTTTATTCACTTCAATCTGTGACTTCTCCTAAATAACCTAGGAATAGATTATCTAGAGAACGTGGCTGGTATTTTGCTTACTTCTTTCTTCCTTTGCCATTTAAAAGCAGAGCACGTGGGAGTGTAAGAAGAATACCTTCCAGTTTTTCAAGCATTATTTCCCTCAAGATTATTATGACAATGCCCTGGCTGTGTTTTTGTATATGTATATATGCACCTTGAATTGAAAACACCAACAACAACAAAAGCCAAGAACTAAACCCAGAAACTAAAACTCCAAGCACCTGTGGTTTTGTTTTAGTTTTTGTTTTTTCCTAAGCTGAATTCCCTCCAGGGCCAGTGCTGGAAAGAGACATAGCGAAGCTCTGCTCGGAGGGCAGTGTGGCAGTGAAGTCACTTTGTACAGGCAGGGCTGAAAAATGTGTTGGGAAGGAAGAGACCAGAGTGCAGGGAGCATCTGCCACTGCCCGGTGTGCTTCATGCTAGGGGAAGGAGTTACTGCTAGAAATAGTTCCAACATGCTTCTAACAGAATTCAGTGCTTTTAAAAGCTCTGAGAAAGCAGCACTAACGTGAAGCACAAGCAAGTTTCTGCACACTTGCTGGTTGAGTTCATGCTGTTCTGTCACCAGGGCCCATCTGTGTCCTAAAAAACAAGATCTCAGGCTGTCTCTGTCGTGAATCCTTTGGCAGACCCTCCCAGGTGCTTCCCCTGAGGAGGCTGGGGACAAGTTCATGATACTCAGAGCATCTCAGAAAGGTCACACTTATGTTCTGTAGGATCTTCTCTCCTGCAGTCTTGGTCTGTCCACAGTTATTGTACCAAGTCATGTGGTTTGGCCCTTGTTGCCAAGGAGTACCACTCTAGTAGGTCTTTAAAAAACCTTCTGGCCTTTGAATCTCATCTGCAGGCAGAATTATTATTGTCAGGTGGTGCCACCACATGCTCAAGAGCCAAGCCGGTAACCCACAGTGCAGTGTGGGCACAGGAGCTGCTCTTGAACCCTCTGTGTCATTTTTAGGGACTGTGTGAGCTGGGGAGAAAGATAGCAGTGACCACATCATCCCTGACAGCCCCTCATGATGAATCTGCAGACGGGCCTTCAAGCATGTCTGAGAACCACAAGGCCAGGGTTGAGACCCTGGAGGGACATGTTACTATTGCAGAGCTGCTTCAAGTGCGAGGAGAGGACTTGATTTGTGGCCCTCTAACCCACCAATATTTAGGATTAGAATTATTTACTCTTTGGCAGGGGTTAACCATTGACTGTGAACATGGAGACTCTTCTTTAAAGCTGTCCTGAGGCAAGAGCTCCATAAGGAGGAGGAAAAAGATCCCCTGCTGCTGCCGGGAGCTGTGAGCTTCTGCTGTGGTCTGTAGCAGTGATGGAGTCAGATTGCATTAATGTGGGTGACTTTACTGTCTTGTATTCCTTCACAAGGGAGCTGGCTGCCTTCCTTAGTTGTAAAAGTCACAGCCCAGAATAAAGGCTTCTTGCAATGCTGCTCTGAGAAGATAATATGCAATAGGGAAATGAAAAAATTGAGTAGATGGCTATTGGGTTGTTTGTTAAAAGCTCTGTTTTGCAGGCTTGGGTGGTCAGGAACACCAGCAAAAGTGCCCACCTTGACTCTTTGCCTGCCCCAATGGTATACATGTGCAAACAGTTTAGTTAGAGCTAAGCTTTTTTAAGCCATGTAAGCTTTTGTATCTGGCATTAGTGCACTGGTCCATACAGAAAAAGAGTTCTTTCTGTCCTGCTCTAAAATTCAGATCAATAAATACTAAGCCATTGCAGTATTCTTCGGTTTTGTTTTCTTTATCCTTAGCTCTATTGGAAGGACTTGGAGGATTAATTTCTCATATGGTTGCTTTTTATTCAGGTGCAAATGAGCAGAACCAGTGACTGCATGTGGTGTGTTCTCTATCATTTGAAGCTGAAGCATCAGGATTAGAAATTTTCCTGGAAGCTGTTTGTTGAGTTAAGCCTTGTGGTTATTGTATGAATTATGGGTGAACTATGAAGTTATAATTTTACGCCAGGCTAAAAGGCCAAGCCTTGCTTTACCTGTGACTCCATCCAAGGTGTAATGACACCAGTTGTTTTTCATCCTATCTCCCTGCTTTGGATCAGTTGTGGATTTGTAAACCTTCAGGACCAGAAGGAGAATTACCGGTCATCTACTCCGACCTCCTCCAGAATAAAGTCAATAACACTTCCCAATCTAAATACTTACATGAACTAAACCAAACCATTATTTAAAAAAATTAAGTTAAATAATCCAGCCTTCAACTAAGAATTACCTAAAATGGTGAATCCACTGGTTTAAAGCTCTGGGACATGAGTCGTTGGTTGCAAATTTTAAAATCCTGGGGATTTAACCAGGTTTTTAAAACTACCTTTTCCAAGCCTACTTTCAAGGTTTGATAAAAAAAGCCTCACAACTCCCACCATGAAGTTCTGCTAGACTTACTATCTACTTTCAGTCTTCAAAGCATGCGTGGGTGGTGATTGATGTAGATGTATTGCAGAGTGAATATAATTGAAAAAATTTTAAATCTCTTCAAGTTTTCCGTTTCTATAGAAAAATGTATCCACTTCTTTTCTTTGCTGTAAAATGCTGAAGTTGGTGTTCAGTTATCTTGTTTATGGGGACTAATAATCAATATGTGCTATTCTGTTAGGTTTGGGTCTGATTCCCATAGTAAATGTCTTGTGGTTTCTCCAGAACTGGAATAGTAGTCTTCCTTGCTGAAAGCAAATACAGATTCATATCCTGTTCATATCTGTAAAATGATGTATAGGTGCATTTCTTACACCATTTTTTATTTGTATTTTAAAATGCAATACATACTGCACATTTAAAGTATGTTAGTGTTAATTCTCCAGGAGAAAGCTTTACCCTATTTTGCAGTGAGACTTAAAATTATTGTCATTATTTTCCCTTAGACTAAGTGGTGGAAGTTTTTATACTCTACAAAGCAGTGGTATATGACACTTCATTTGAGATGTCACACCATTTTGTCACCTACTTTTATGGATACTAAGACTTAAAGCCTTGTTTGTGGTAGGCATTCACAGACACCTCCCAGGGATATGGTCTATGCCCTGATTACAAACAGAGCAGACAGAACCAGTGCAGAGAGAAGCAACCTGTCTCAAATCACTGAGGAGATCAAGAAAAGAGCTAGGAACAGAAGACAGGTATCCTGCCATTCCAGGCGAGGCTCTGTGACTTCTTGTGATGTTCAAGTCCGCAATTTTCCAAAGAATTGAGGAGTATTCTAATAAGAGCAAAACTTTTCTGGGAAAGCAACAAATCAGGTGGTCTGAGTGTGATAGCTGGCCAATGATATTATGATAGTTAATTGCTTCTCAAACCACAGAAAAATAGCTTTAAATAACATTGTTCCAACTGTTTAAATGCTGACCTTCCAGCAATGACTGTGGCAGTTCCAAGTCTGAAAGTATAAAAAGTATAGAAATATCCATTATGTGCAGAGCTGGCTGTCAGGCTGGTGATTATTTTTCTTGCAAACTATTCTGTGCATTTATACAAAATTATTGTTTGAAAAAATTGGGAAAAACACATTACTGACGTCTCTGTGTATCACAGGAAATGTGGCAAGGCACACAAATAGCTACCACCAAGGCATTGCCCTCATCCCTGCCTGTTTGGCTCAGGCTTGTGTGGGAAGTTAAGTTCCAATAACAGGCTCCACCTGTGGTTATCAGTGCAGCTTGTTTACCTGCAGTGGGACTGGTGAACCTGGAAGAGCAGAGTCTTTTTTGTGCTCTTTATCTTGACCTGAATGAATCTGTACAGCTAATTAGTGGTTTACTACATCCTCACAGAGAGAAGGAATTTTACTTACCCTGAAATACACCCTTTTTAAGCAAGGTACTTAAATATATACTTTTCTTGAAGGACTAAAGAAATTAAGACAACCAGTATTTTGCTTTATTGGGTCTCACTGCAGAGAAAATGAAGGATTTTGATATACTGGGGATTGTAGAATTTGAATGGAATTTAGAAAAGAAAAAAAATGGATATGAGGCAGTCCTGGGGATGGCAGGTACTGGGGAAAAGAAGCGGTAAAGGCCATAAGCTTTTGGAAACAGAAATCACATAACTGTTAGATTTGACCTTGCATATTAAGCTGTGGAGGTGAAGGAAGGAGCTAGGCTTCTGAATTTAAATAGACCCAATTTCCCCAGAATGAGGGAATTGATGGGCATATATAATTGGATGATGTTACTGTAGGGTCATGGTGGAGGTGGGGAGGTTAGCATGAAGGTAAGACTGCAGCTACTAATGTCTCAGCAGAACCTGTTCTTCCTGGAAATAAATATTTAGAGAAGCTGGAATGACTATGCCTAATAAAGACATTATGGATGCAAATTAAGAAGGAAAGCAAGGCTTGTAAAGAGATTGGTTGAGTTACTAAACATGGAGATTGGTCACACACACAAAAGTAACTTAAAAGAGTGAGAAAAAGAGAAAATCTTACATTCAATCCATAAAATCAATCCGATAGTATTCTGAAAAACTGGTGAGAAGGGATGTCTGGTAGATTATTTAGATTAGCTATTGCATATTTAAATGCAGGTTGAAATATATTTGCTACAACCATACTTGCTAAGGAGTCTTTGAAATAAACAGGGAGCTTGTAATTTTTTCTCTCACTTAGTTGGAGTAGACTGCAAGAACCCCGGGAGAATGGTTATATATTCACATCACACCATCATCTAAGTACAGCGAAAATGCTTTTATACTATGCTGAAGATTTTCCGCCTCACTACAAGGACTTTACATCACATCTTCAACAATCTTCAGCACAAACAAGGTACAGTTATAGTTTGGGGTTTCTCTGAAGCGTTTTTTCTCATTTCCTTTATGATTTTTTTTCTGTTGTTGTTGTGTTTCCTCCTTGATTTTGGTGTTTCTCAAAAAGTGATTCATTCTAGATTTGATCAACAAGCTTGTAATAATGTCTTCTCCTAAGGTGTCTGAAGGAGTGTCCATCCTCAATGAGTGTTGTACTGTTTTGTTTTCTTATTGTGCTAAACATTATTGGGGGGAGGGGGTGGATTTTAAAAAGGACCTCAAGCCAGATTTGAATGTTCATTGGAACCTGTAGATGCTTCATGAAATATATATGAAGTGATTTGTGATTTAGGCTTGAAAGGAGGTGTGGAAGTCCTGCTCGTTCCTCTAATTAAGGGTAGGTTCCTTCAGGTTCCTCAGGGCCTTCTCAAATTCAGTTCTGAACATCTCCAAATATGGAGACTCCAGCTTGGGCAACTCATTTCAGAGTTTCACTAACCTCACAAAGACAAGGTGATTTTTGGTTTTGTTTGAGGGGTGGGAGTGGTGGTTTATGCCCCCAGCCTCTAACTGGAATTACCACAGTGCCCATATCAACAAATATCTGACCCCAAACCTTGCTAGTAACTGTACAAGTTATTTGTGTTTCTGAACATTTTTACAGTGAGGAAAATAAGTCCTCCTAGAAGTCACCTGCAATTTGAAGTGTGGAAACATGACCAGGCAGTAGTGGCAGTGACAACTTCTCTCTAGTTTATTTCTCTTGCACAGTAAATTACTGAATCCGGTATCACAGATAAGTTGTGTTCTACCTTAAAGAACTTAGATTGAGAAATGCCCTCTGAATGCCAATAGATACAAGATTATTCCATGCAGCTTTGTTAACAAAGCAAGGATAAAATGTGTATGGAAACCTGGCCTTTCAAATACATTTTTACTTTCTCCAGTGGTGGCAGCTGAGCCACCAGGATTTTAGTCTATTTCAAGCCAGTCTTAGGTTTGTCGCATTATCCAGTCTTTTCCAGATTTAAGGCATTTCAATTTTAGATCCATCAAAGTATTTTTGAGTAAGAGGATGCCTATGTACAATATCCACTGTATATTGGTACATAATTTCAGTGTACTCTTAAGAGCAAGTTATTAATTAGGCTAACATACTGTTCATAACTGCGTAATTTGAACCTGCTAAGATCTAAATGCAGATATTTTTTCTTAAAGTTGCATTCTAACTTGTAATTAGTGTCTTGAAACAACCAAAAGAGTTTCTTTTTTTCTTACCCTAAGATCAATTTCTCCTTCCCTTCCACCAATTTGTGAGTGAAGCTTGATAAAAATGGGGCGTTTGCAGCCAAATTCTGGGGATGACACAGGACATTTGGAAAAGTCTCAAGAAAGATTACAGGTGAACAATTATCCACAGGGAGATGTCAGAGGGAACTTAAGGCACAGAAATAGCATCTGTGTGGGAAATTGTATCTATCTGGATGCATTCACAGTTGAATTGACTGCAAAGATAAGAAACTAGGAGGTCACTGTTAGCGATTACTGCTATCATTAGTAGCCTTCTTTTTCAAGTTGCTGAAGTCACAGTGCTATTAGGAAAGCTTATTTATTTATTTATTTTTGACATAATTTATTTAATTTGTTCTGGTTTCATTATTAAGAAAGAACAAAGTAGATAGAGTTTCAAAGACTACTCCATTGTGGAAGCCAAGGGAGGAGGTTGACATTAAGAAAATAAACCAGACAAGAGCGTGTCAGGTTTCTCCAGCTGCTCTGGATTTTCCTACTTGCTTTCCCCCTTGCTTTGCACAGTAGCATGAGCAGACACTGTGTTGCTGACTCTGATTTGCAGTCTTCATATTCAGGCTCAAAGGTTTAGTGAGGTTCGTCCAATTCTCTTAATGCTCTGTAAAGACAATCTTGAAACTGAATTTATTGAGTTTATTCAATGTGTTGAAACTGGCTGAAAAATCCAAACATAGTTCATTTCAAATAGATTTATCTTCTTGTTGATTAAAGCTGCACTAGTCACAAAATGAAGGTATCCAGGAAAGGATAGTGCTTTTTGAACTAGTGTAAAATTAGAAGCTTTGGTGCCAACACTTTGCTCTTTTGCCCTTCTGCAGCCATCTCTAATCACCTGGCTGGCAACAAATTTTATCTTAAAGTTTGCTGTGGGGAATGACCCCTTTCACTAGTGCTTGTTACAGGAATCTTCCAGCTTGTAAACCCCCTTTTTTTTGGCCTTCAGATGAAGGGAACCTCCAGGTCTATGAACGCAGGCATCTTCAGGCCTTGAAAGATGACACTCTTCCTCTTGCAAAGCCTTTCTCTGGGCTGTCCAATGTGAGGGAGTGTCTTAGACCCTGAGTTTTTTACCTGGTGGAAAGCACTTGATGGTGAGCAGCACAACCAGCTGGGGTGGTCTCATCCAGCACAGCTGTTTTGTGAAGCAACACTGACCTGCACCAGCTGAGGATGTGACCGAGTTCTTTCATAGCCCAACCTCGAAGCCTCCTTGTTAATGCAGCAGCAAATGGACTCATTGCAATTAAATCTACTCCTTCTCAAGTAAACATATGCTGAGGTTTGTGCTTTATCACTTTGAAATAAGATTTTCCCAACTTTGCTAATTAGCAGTGTTGCCCAAACAGAAAGCAACATATGGCTCATGCCATGCTGACTTGAAGGCTTTGGAATTCCACTGGAGAATAATTAAAGTGATTTTGATTTACTGGCGTGATGAAGTAGGAGCCATTCTCATTTGGCCTTATGTCTAGAAGCTCTGAGATAGTAAAGTAACTTAGCAGGAGGGCTGTAATAATTAACACGAGCCAGATTGTTATTATTGAGATAGCTTTGTTGCTGTTAACAATCATTTGTAATTATCAAGAGACTTTACATAATCCATGCAATATCTCACATTTACCTGCCTCTGGAACCACATGGTTAGTTCCATTTAGTTTAGACTGAATATTTGAGAGATTGCAATGTTTCAGTTTTGCTTGAAATTGTGCAGTTGGTTATAGTGAAAAAAAAAAATTCTCCTGCCAAATGGAATCCTTTCCCTTTTTTTTTTTTTTAAAACTGGTAACACCAAGAAACATGCTGTCAGTTGCAGATTTTCAGAGGTGTATAATTATCTGTGGGTCTCCCTTTTGGAAACAGATGTGCATAGAAAATGCATATTTCTTCATTGACCAAGTGAAAAATTTTAAAACTAAAGTTTTGGCTACAATATTCAAAACTGGGTCAACATTTTCTCTTGAAAACAGACAACAAGAGATAAATGATAATATGAGTAAAAACTCAGCTTCCTCCTAGGAAAAAGTTAAAGCAGAATTTTTACCCAGCATGGATAATTCACTCTGCTCTCCTGATGCTCACCATGAACTGGAAATAAGTGAGCCTGTTTGCACATCACTGTAAATTTTACTCCACAGATGGCTGTTTAACAAAGGTGTGTGTTGTCTCCTGCAGGTTACTTAATATAAACATAAATTCCTCTGAACAAATGGAAATTAAACTGTGTAATGTAGGCAGTAGATGTCATAAATATACACTGCTTAGAAAATGCAGAATAAATAACTGATGTCAAAATCTTTGTTCAGAGGCAAATGGTTTCAAAACCATGAAATAAGAAGAGTTTGTGCTTCTTGATTGAGAGAGTCTTGCCAATTACTTTTCAAAATACATTTCTCTGGATTGTGCTTAACATAAGCTTCTAGAGATGCTCTAAGATGTCAGCATGTTGAACCTGCATAAGTTAAAAGGTTGGATTCAGGTTGAAATTTTAGGTGCTTGGGTGCTCTGGCTGAAGGTGACGAATTGGAAGGATGTCTGGGCTCAGGTGTACTTATGAGCTCTTGGTCAGGCAGGATAGTTCCTCTTGAAGGCTTCGTCCTGCCCTAGGACTGGGATCACCATTTTGCAATTTTGAAGTTAGAACTGTTTGACTTTTTCTCTCAGGAGATGCACCTGAATTGTGCTGTGAATTGTGAGCTGTAAAACTAGCTTGATGCTATAAATGGGACTTTGGAAGGTTTCTGAAAATCTTAAAAACAACTGAGTCTTTAAACTTGATTTCTTTTAGGGAATAGTAGAAGGTTTCTTGGCTTTAGATACCAAAAATTCTGAACTGGTATATAAATCTTACCTCCTAAATGGAAAATTGATTTTAGCTTTGTAAATTACTAAATATTTCATGAGTTCCTTTCAGAAAACAGATGGAAATTTGCACTTTTGGAATTTCCCTTTCTAATGCAGAGGGTGACTTTGCATGATGTACAATCCTTCTTTTTTTTTTTTTTTTTTTTTTTGGGGGGGGGGGGAAATTTTCNTTTTTTTTTTTTTTGGAGGTGGAGGGAATATATCCCGTATCTCATGTTTTGCTTGTTTTATCTTACCAGGGCCAAGTTCTGTGTTGCAAAGATGTCCTTATGATTTTTTCTGGCCCAACCTACTGTGCACAGGTGTCACCTTTCTGGTTTTTACCAGACCATAGACCTTGGGAAAGCAATTTCTTCCCCATCCTTGCTGGCAGCCTCAGGAAGCAGGTTTCTTAGGACTCTGATGTGAGACAGAAGTTGAACAGGATTTTGTTGGAATGGGATGCTGCATATTTGAGGAAGTCACAATCAACCTGTGCATGAAGAATCAAGAAGCCTTGCTTTTTGTACAGGTATTTGCCATGCAACTCTCCTCTGATGGAGGGCACTATATAGACTTTGGTGCTTAAGTAGTTTACAATCAGCTTAAACCTGTTGTGTTTCATTGCTTATACATATTCTACTCAAACAGAAACTGTAAAATTGATCTGAGGCCCATCCTAAGTGTGAATCTTTGCCTCTCTCTGAGAGAGCACAGCTCTCCTTCAAAAATGTAATGCTGTGTGTGACGCAGGAGTTGCCATGGAAAAATACATTGAGCCAATCATTCATGATTTATTTATAGCAATTAGAATGCACATCCCAAGATCCAATAGTAACTTTGATTTAAAAAAAAAAAAAAAGTCCAGACAAAAGATTGAAGCATGTAAATTGTTGGGAACGTTTGTGGGTCTGTGTGGTTAATATATTATTTAAAAAATTGACTGTGTATGTTCCTGGCCAGGGCCTTGAAGTGTAAGTGCTGCTGATATTTTATTCTATATTTCTGCAGCTGATAATGTTAGTACTGCTGTCCTATACTTACCATCTGTTCAGAGCCTATCTAATGGATATAGTAAATATCAGTTCAAAGTGAGATTTTTCTTCTAATCATCTCTTTTGGAAAACATTTCTATGAAAGTGAATGCTTTGGAGACATCTGTACACCTTTCTTTTACTGGAAACATGGTGCCCGAGATCCTTAGAGCTGGATGCGCTTGTCTGTGGTGCTTAAACTACAACAGACAGTGAATGTCTTCTTCCTGATGGCTTTAAATTGCATTCAGGCAGAACCCTTTTATTCAAATACTTTGGTGAAAACATTAACTGTATTTCAGTGTTGACTTTCTGTAGGTTAACTGCTCAGGGATCAAAACTTCTGATAACCCACATATGGATTGATATCAACATTCAAAGCTGTGATGTCCAGTCCCTGGTAATGTTCAAGGGCAGGTTGAACAGAGTCCTGAGCAGTCTTGTGTTGTGGAAGCTGTCCCTGCCCGTGACAGGAGTTGGGTCTAGATGGCCTTTAAGGCCCCCTTCCAACCCAAAGCATTCTGTGATATGTGCGTTATTTTTGGGCAATGATGAAAATCAAACAAACCCACAAGTCTTCAGGCTGAAGTATTTCTATTTGTCTAATGAGTGGACACCCTTCAGCTCTTCAGGGTTTTCTTTCTTCTCCAGGCACATGTCTTATGGACACTGTCACTCTGTTAGTGGCTAACAAAGTCCTCTGGAGTTTATAGGCCTTGTCCTTCTATCGTTATGTGGCTTGCTGAGTTTCATTTCAATTTGCAGTGAGTGGGGACTGTCAGCTCTCTTTGATGTACAGCTCCCTCAGAGGTTAAATCAATAGTGTTTTAAGCATATTGCTTGTTTTCAATGAGGCCATTGCTGGGGGAATTCTTGTAGTTTTTCAGCTTCGATATTTTGCGTTGAAAATGTAACATTGAGAAACAAAATCTACCTTAACAAAAATCTGTAAGCAACTACTGCACAGCTGGTTTTAATTGACCTGGAGTCGGTATGCGGAGTAGAAAAACTCAGGTTTCACTGCCACAGAGCTGGGCATGTGAGCCATTTTTCTGGTTATGCTTGTGCCTGTTCCATGGACTAGTGGAATCCTGGTGGGAAAGGCTGTCACACAGCTGCTGGAGCACCTGGGCTCATGCTCCTGGGCTTGTAATCAGTCAGGCTTCCTAGAGAGGGTCCTTATTAGGATACATGCCTTCACCTGCTCTCACACTCCATCATTCACTTAGTCCACCTTGTCTTCCCACAGGGCTGTGGGGCTCCACTGCAGGGGTGTAAAGGGTGAGCTACTTTAGGGAATGAGATAGAAGAGTCAGAAGACAGAGGTTTGGGTGTGGTGTCTGGGATTTTCAGGTTGCCCTTCAACAAGAAGAGACGTGCTCTGAGAACTCTGATGGCCACACAAGCAGCATGAGACAGTGGCTTTAAGGCTTGTGTGTCCTTGAGCATCTGGTCTGAGCACACACCACACATTCAGCTGGGTGAGGAACTCATCCTCAACTGCCTCTCACATCCTTCCTTGATTTGGCAGCAGACTAATAGCAGCTGCCCCTCAATGGGTTTTACAGTGTCCCTTATGCATGCTGCAGACTGAATTTCACTCATGTGTGGGTTCCTTTGGTAATAATTTTACCACCACAGAGAGATTTAAAAAATTGTAGGATTCTTCTGGAAGTAGCAATAGAAAGCTGTGTCTCTTGAGAGAACAAAACATCAACATTGTTGAAGCTGAGTAAAAGTTATACCCTATATCTTGTCCGTGAAACCACAGCCTGAAGCATCACAAAGAAACAAGCTGACAACCAAGAGATTGCTTTTCCTGCTTTGCTACTAGGAATTACAGCTACAGCTGACTGGAAGCTTCCTCTGTCTGCAGGCTGCAAGTGTGGCAAACACTCTCCCATCTTTATTAGTACAGCTTTCACCTCCAGTAATGTAGAGAAATGCCTGGAGTTGGGATGACATTTTGAACTGCGATTCATTGTCTTCAACTAGTAGACATCTGCACTTCAAGCAGCTGGTGTGACTTGTTGTTGAGGCTCCCTTCAAAGCTGATGGAGAGAAATGGATATTTTTAAGAGGTGATTTATTTTGTGCCATGACAGCTGTCCAAAATCAGTCAGATGTATTGAACCTTCGAAGTTTCTCTTTCTTCAGTGGTGAGAAAGGAGTCTGGACTACTTACTTTGTTTAAATTTTGCTCAGTTGAATCCAAACCTTGAAATCTCTACTTTTTATCTAAGTAGGGCTTGGTCAAAGGAGGCTAACATCTAGCAGTAGATAAGCTGCTCTCTCCTTATTGCTTTTGTGGCAAGATTTGTTGGCCATAGGTTCTTCCTCTGAATGAACTGCCCTTAAATTTTCTGGTGATATAGACACATGGCTTTGCCTGCAAATATTTGCAAGGATCAGCTGACTCCCAACTCAACTCTAGTTTCCTAGACAGAAGCTGACAGGTTTTTGTTTCATTTTTCTGTCCTGGAGCAAATATTTTCTAAATTATAGCTGTCAGCTACCTGCTGTGCTTGAAAAAAACCCCAAAACATGTTGACCCAACCCTAACACGGGCCTCACCTGCCTCAAAGGCTTTGTCTCCACATCGACTCTGAGGATATCTGCAGTTTCCATCCCCCTTTTTTTTTTAAGCCCTGTGGGTTTTTTTCAATGTGTCCCTCTAGTCATACTTTTTATGCTCAAGTTTAAAACTTCTAAACGCAAACCTAAGCAAATAGCTGGGCTACATTTGCCCTCACGTGAGAGGATGTTCTTGTGCTGTGAACAGCTATAGCACATGGACATGCAGAGTCACTTGCTTGTCCTGGGGAGGGCACAGCAAAGAGCTGCAGTCAGCATCTTAGAGTTGGTTGTGCTTCTCTGCTGGTCACAGGCAAAAGAAGAAAAATGGTACCTTAAATTATGTGCTTACTCTGGCAAAATGAAGGAAGTTCTGATGTTTACTCTGGTATAATTGGCGATTTAAATTGTCCTACAGTCATAAACAGCTGAGAGATGCATGATGGAAAGGGGCTATTAATTTCTTGGATGGATTAGCAAGATGCTGGTCAGCACTAGCGATGCCCAAAGGATGTCTTAGTGTCCACTGAGTGATGGCTGAAGAGACCTTCTTTCCCTGTGCAAAGCTCATGTGACAGCAGACTCATTTCCTCTGAATCTTCCCTTTTACTTTCCTCTGGAAGGTGAGATTGAAGCAATTCTATGTGTCCCAAATTAGTTTCCACTGATGGCAACTGGAATGGGAAAAGACTTTCTGCAGCTCAAATGAAGCCAAACATATGCTCAGTAGTGTCCTCAATTTTTTTC
This sequence comes from Scytalopus superciliaris, assembly GCA_013400415.1. NCBI lineage: Eukaryota > Metazoa > Chordata > Aves > Passeriformes > Rhinocryptidae > Scytalopus > Scytalopus superciliaris. The sequence goes on along the minus strand of VXBX01003777.1, from coordinate 1,001,392 downwards.
CCCCTCTGATTGTGTTCCTTGAAAGATACTGGGATATGAATGGCAGAGGCATTTTAGTTAGCATTGGAGCACTGTGCATGTGAAAAGCAAACACTTTAATATTTCATGAAGGGTTCATCTCCTAATGGCAGGAGGGTTTCCAAACCTGAGGCTATCACAGGGGTGCCAGTGCTGATGAGAACTAGCAGATTTATGATCCTCCTCCCCTCACTGTCAAATAGCAAATCATCAGAAATGAAGGCAAAAGTCTTGCAAAAGCTGATGTGGGAGGCAGGAAGAAAGCTGTTGCTGTGATTCTGATGTTCCCATAGCAGTTGAGAGACAGCACAGGACTCAGTTGATACATTCTTGGAAGTATTACAAGCCCCAGTATTCACCTCTCCTGGCAGCAATGCCATGTCTGGCCACCACCATATTCTCAGGCAGCTGCCAGGAAATTTGGCAGGGTGCAGCCTGTCAGTGTGTGGATTGAGTGATCCATGCCCTCATGTTGTGAAGTGCTGCTGGCTCTGTGCTGTGACTGCCTGATGTCTGTCCTGGCCATGCCAGTGTGCAGAGGTGGGCAGACTTGCTTAGGCCATAATTCTTCAGTACTGGATTTTCTTTTCTTCTGTGCTGGAGTGACTGGTGTTTTATTTATTGGTATATAATCTTTGCCCAGTTACCAGTGTGCATGATTTGGAAACACAGTCTGTTAGACAATTCCTTTTGGAGGCATCCAACTTCACCTCATTTCTCCAGTAACTGTATTTTCAGATTGTAACTGGGCTTGGGTTGAATGCAATTTTGGGGAAAAGTTTAGCTGAGCCTGGCCCAAGGGTTGAAATAATTTTGGAACATACTGCAGTACTGTGGTACCTAGAGAAGCAGAGATGAATGTTGCTTGTACTGTGACCAGAAGGAGAAGAAACAAATAGCTCCAGCAAAGGAGCTGTTTGCTATAGTGTGTGTATTCTTCAAAGTCATTGAGGGGAGAGCAGTGCTCTGCTCTCTCTGATGGTTTCTCAAATGGGCAACTTCTTGCTCTTTTCAAACAGCACAAGCATTTCAGTATGATGTGAGCCAACGAGTTTGTGTGCATAAATTAAGATATCAAACAGCTAAAATATCTTTTCTAAGCCCACCTGGGTTTGAGCAATGAAATAAAAAGCTGGAAATGAAACCCAGAGGCTTACTTTGGTTTCTTATTCAAGAGTAGCCCTTAGATCTTGGTTTATGATTCAGGTTTCTCTTCCACTCTATACAAATCCTCAAGACTCAAAGAAGTGTTGATCTTCTGGAGGGCAGGAAGGCTCTACAGAGGGGTCTGGACAGGCTGAATCAATGGACTGAGGTCAATTGTATGAGGTTCAACAAGGCCAAGTGTCAGGGTCTGCACTTGACTCACAACAACCTACAGGCTAGGGGAAAGGGTCTGGAAAGCTGCTGGTGGAAAACACCCTGGGGGGACTGGCTGACAGGGGCTGAACATGAGCCCAGGTGTGCCCAGGTGGCCAAGAAGACCAGTGACATCCTGGCTTGTAGCAGAAATAGTTTGGCCAGCAGGACCAGGGCAGTGACTGTCCCGCATGCTGGGCACTAGTGAGGCCACACCTCAAATCCTGGGATCACTTCTGGGCCCCTCATGACAAAAAAAGACATTGAGGTGCTGGAGCATGTCCAGAGAAGGGTAACAGGGCTGGGGAAGTGTCTGGAGCACAAGTCTGATGAGGAGCAGCTGAGGAAGCTGGGGTGTTTAGCTTGCAGAAAAGTAAGCTGATGTGAGACCTTATCACTCTACAACTACCTGAAAGGAGGTTGTAGCTGGTGGGCATCAACCTGTTTTCCCAGCTAACAGGCAACAGGACAAGAGGAAATGACCTCAAGTTGTGCCAGGAAAGGTTTAGATTGGATATTAGGAAGAATATTTTCACTGAAGGGGTGTCAAGCACTTGGACATGCTGCCTCAGGATGTGATGGAGTCGCCATCTGCCACTGTTGCCATCGCTGACAGTGTTTAAAAATTACATAGATGTGGCACCTGGACACATGGTTTAGTGGTGGGAATCATAGTACTGGGTTAATAGTTGATGATCTTAAAAGTCTTTTCATACTCAAATGATTCTATGATTCTGTGAGAACAGAATCTCTTCTAAAAGCAGCATCTATGTTCTTTTCAGCTGCTCACTGTGTAGGCTATGTATGATACTTCCTTCCAAGGCAGGACAATACATACTCCCATATGCTATTAAAAAACCCATCAACATATCCCGGGTCACCCCAAAACTTATCCCAACTCTGAATGTAAGTTGTGCAGGTTTTACTCTTAAAACATGAAGTTTGAGCAGCCAATCTGCAGGCTTGTAAAGCACACAGAGGAAGTGAAGCAACTGCAATCTCTATGAGCTGCTGCTTTTTTGGTTGGCAAGACAACATCTCACCTTTAGAAACAAATATTAACTCATGCTAATGTGAATATACACCTGAAGACTCCCTAAGAGCCAGAACTTTACCACATAGTGTAAACTGCAAGCTAGTGCACAGCATTCTGGTAGAGCACTGATGCTTTTTGTGGGACTGCCAGGCTGAGCCATCAGCTGATGTATGGAGATAAAAGGTACAATGTATATCTATCTTCTTGTGCTAAACATGCTGAAAATTGGAGAAGGAAATCTATCTGAAATATAAACTTCCTTTATGTTGCTTTACTGCATAGTGAGCCAGGGGGAAGGCTCATTACCAGTCGTGGATAGACACTAAACTTGATAAAGTGCATCACTTACTGCTGTGACATAACACAAAAAGAACATTTCTGCCTCAAATTCTCTGTGGAATAAGCTGAGGTGCTGACTGGCTGTAGAAAGGCAGTTTGCAAGTGCTTGTGGCTGTTTCCTGTAACCTTCCCCAGGTGGTGCAACACAGAAAAAGAGGGAGGAGAGGCTCAAAGTGTTTCTCTGGAAGACTGTAGGGACCTTCTGTTAGTAATGTAGGAGGGAGTGTGATGCAGGATGTAAGAGGTGCTGGGGTTTGAAATCATAACCACTGTAGACTGGCTCCTGGGTAGTTCTTGGCTGCTTTTGATTAATCTGAGAGATAATAAGGAGAGCAATAATGTGGGTGGCTTTGAAACTGAGTGCAGATGATTTAGATTTGTCAATCTTGACAAGGTTACCTGGTTCTAAACTTTTTGTGTCAGTTTTTTGCACATAAAATAGGCGTAATGATCTTTTTTGGCTCTTGGCCACCTTTCACCTACCTTTATTTTGAATGTTTTATGTCAAAAATACCTCATATATGACTTTCCACTTAGCATAATGGACATGTACCACAGCTGCATTTTTTAGTGGTGCTGCAAGTACCAGGAGTGTATTGCTTGCAAAACCTTTTTATTGTACATCTTTATAACACCATAGAAAAATCAATGAACTTCTAATTAAGACCTTAAAAGAAATGTAGTCTAGCACTTTAATCCTAGATCAATTTGCTTTTATTTCATAATAGCATAAAAATTTATTTGCTGAGAGCATTATTAACTACTCCAGTTTTTGGATATTCAGATATAACATTTAATAAAAAATGCAATTAAATTATTTATTTCACATTCAGCCTGAAGGTTCATACATAATAATAGCCTTTATTAAGGGAGAAGACTTGGAAACACTGTGTTTGTATTGAAAAGAGGGAAAGAGACAGATGACGTTTCCTGCATCTGAAGTTCTCTTCTCTGTGGAAATCTAAATAGCGTATACTATTGGTATGTGGGTTTGCTCAGGAATGTCATAAATATTTGTGCAAGATCAAACAAACAGCCAAGGATCTCTGTTTTAGTCATGTAGCTTTTCAGAAGAATAAACCAGATCTGTATTCAGTGAATATGGACTGGCGACAGACAAAGCTCAGGGCTGGTGGTATTTAGTCTAGGATGTTCTGTTAAGCAGCATTACAGAAACCATGCCTTTGAGTACAAAACATACTACGTGATGCTTTCCCTTTAGATGCCCTCCTGTATCCTGTCTTCTGGTTTGGGAAAAAAACCAAGAGCATCTGCAAGAGGTGGAAACCAGAGTATGGGACTTCTCCTAAGCAATGTAGTCTTTATGCAAGGTCTGTTCAGTCCAGTGATCAGATATGGAAACATCTGGGAGCAATGGGGTGTAAAGGTTTTTCTTTGAGTTTTAAGTGCTGTATTTTTAAGCCTGATAAGGTTATTTGCAGCTCTGCATTTGGTATTATTTCTACACTTTGTAATCACCTCTGTTTTCCAATTGTGTTATTGAGGGCTAAACTTGGTACTGTGGAGGAGGGGCAGTAGTTTGCTGAATTTTAGTGCCTGGATCTGACTGGCAGGCGATACCTGAAATCACAAGACATTTTGCTGTTTGCCTTTATTCCTAGTTAGGCTTTATATTAGCAGATTAATTCCAGCAACTGAGAGGAGGATACTATTTGAAATGCCAGGAGGTTATCACAGTGAAAGCAAGGCAGAGCTTCAAGCAGAAACAGTGAGTATCCCAGTGCCCTCTTGGCTCATGTTAGCATAGTTTGGCCCCACAAAATAAGCATCCTGCCTCATGTCAAAATTGGGATGTGAGTTAACAAGAACCTCTGTAGGGACTGTGCTACATGCCTGTCCACATGTGTGTTATACCTAACCTGAAAGGAGACTTTGGTAGATCATCCCCTGGGAACTGATGCCTTCCAGGGAACATCGTGCTGCCACAGGGAGGAAACATGACTTTAATGTCACAGCAGCCTCTGCCTGTGACAGCCTGTTGCAGCCAGGCTGCCTGTCTCTCTCTGTCCTGGCACTTTCTGTGGATTTTTGTTGCTTTGTCAAGGTAAGTTCACTGCCTTTCCCCACTCCTGCATGCCTGTTTTACCTGTGAAAACCACGTGTATCAGCCCTGACATTCTATTTCACTGACTTATGGCCAGAGTAGCAATTAATCCAGTGGGACACAGGAACACTTTTAATTTTTATTCAGGCTGCTGAAGAAATAGTGCAGAGCAGCTTACGAGCCTAGATAGAACCAAACCAACCTTTCTTTGACTGAAGGTACCACCAAGCTACTTACTTATGTTAGAGGAGATCACTGTGCTCTGCAAACACTCCTAGCAAGCAGTAACATCAGTGGTTGGGACCAGCATGTGGAAAGGTCTTTGGGGCACATAAGTTCTTCAGATTGCTTTCTAAGGGGTGACCTTTAAACCCCACCCCTAAAGTTCCCCCTCAAGGGCTTGAGGTCATCAATGTGATGGCTAATTTAGAATGCCTTAATCAGTAGCTGAGGCAGGTACCTAAGCACATAGTCCCACATCCTCCATATCTGACTAGGACTCAGAAACTTTAAAATGGAAAGCCAAGAAAAGAGAAGGAAGTTGGCTGTGCTGAACCAAAAGCTTGTCTAGCTCACCATCCTGCCTCTGGCAGCACGTACTCAGGGGAAAGTTAATTGTCCCTTAACTACCAGTGGTGTCTTCATCTTTAATAGTCCAGGGTGGATTTTCCATCCAGGAAATTTTCAAGCAGCTTTTGGAACTCTGTGCCTCCTTCTGATATCTGTGGCTCCAGTGGCAGAGCATTACAAAGCTTAATTTTAAGCTGTTTTGAGAACTGCTTCCATTTATTTACCTGCCTGATGCCAGCAGGGTTCATCTGATGGCCTTCGGCTCTTGGATTGAGAACAGTGGTGAGCAGTACTTGTCTTTTCTGTGCTGCTTGTAGTCATACAGAGTGTGGTTTAAAGCAAAACAAACAAGCCTCCTTAGTGTTTTCTACTTGCAAACACCTCGCAGCACTCAGGAAACTTGGGGTTTAGCTTTGAATTCCAAATAGGTTCCAGTCACTGTTCAGGAGTTGAAATGTTGAATTTAGTATGGATGTCAGTAGCTGCAAAAGCATTCTCCTTCTGTATCTATAGGTGCATTGATAGCAGCAGTCCTACTTTTTCAAATAGCTCTGTATACTTAGAGGTGGAGGGCAGGAGGTCTCACCTTTGCTTTCTTTACATCTCCTGCCAAAGAGAAATTTAGACCTTTTTCTTCAAAATGGCATGAAGGGGAAATATGGAATAAAGGGGTTGTTTTGAGGTATGCTTCTTCCTGACTTACAGTGAAATGGTTCCTGTTTGTGTAGAAGAATTAAACATCAGTTGTGCAAGTCCCAAATTAACCTGTGGTTTCAGAGGGAAGTCTGGGCACTGGTGGGGTAGGGGAAGATCTCTGGATTTGGGTCTGTGTTCCAGTTTATATCAGGTTTTATCTTACACAGGTTACTCTGCCTGCACACTTTGCTGCCTTCTGAAGGCATCAGAAATGAGAAAACACCAGAGATCCACAGCAGAGAGAGAGAACCAGTTCTATCTTCATTTAAGTTGTGATTTAGTAGTGGAAAAGCCTCTGGATTTTAAAATGGTCCTCTGGCAGGACTGGACCCAGCTGGACATGGGCTGCTTAACATGCAGGCAGTGATGACAATATTTCTGTCTTCCAGAAACTGAATTTTCTTCCTGTGCTGATTTCCAAATACAGTGAGCATTCAAATCAATGCACAGTGACTTTTATCAATTGCACTCTGTGTATTCCTGGTATGGATAAAGTATCACAGGTAAAGAACAGTGATAGTACTGAAAGGAATTAATTGACTTCTGGTGGATGGATGGATACCTTCCCCCTCTCTCCTCACAACTACATCTTTGAGGCTGTTGTCCTGTGGAGAGTATTTCAGTGGCAAACAAGATAGAAAAAACAGGTGAAATTTAAATATTTTAGGAAATATTTCTGATATTCCCCCAAATCAGAGTATCTCTCCCAGTTTCCTGATGTCTAATAAGAAGGGAGCTCATGTGAAGGCAGTACTTTTTTGGAATCTTTCTTCTCTGTTATTGAAACACATAATTACTGAAACTGTAGGACTCAGTATGTTTTGAGACATTGTATTCTTGTGACAAATTGACTGAGGGGTTCAAAACTTTTGGGGGAGTTATGTATATACACCCACTGCCAAGTGGCATCTGTTGTGCAAGTTTAATTCTGTTTGGAAATGAAGGCAAGAATGGCAATGGTGACAGAGAAATGCTTCTCTTCCAAAGGAGATTGAATGAAGTTTAAATTTGAAATAGGAAAATCAAATCAGTGCTGGATTAAAGAAGACATTGCTGTCAAAAGCATATGCTTTGGGACCAAGTCTAGAGTAAAAGTAGCAGTTTTTGTGAATGCCTGGTTTGTGTTAACAAAGCCAGTCTATTATAGATGGATTCGACTCCTTTACAGGATGTGCTTTGTGACCTGATGATAAAAAACACTTTGAGATCTGAAAGGGAACAGCACAAGATCCTGGTCTGCTCACAGGAAGACAACCTTATATTGATTTTTCTGCAAGGAAAAAGAAAAATCCTTTATTTTTTTATTAGAAACGTATCGATTTATAAAAATAGTTGTGTGTTGTATTTAGCAACGTAATAAGTTTAAATTCTGTAGGTGAGAGATTTCCTCCCCTCATGCTGTCTGACATGTTTGGTGATAACCTCCAGTTTCATGCTGTCTGTGCCATAGTGTTGGACAGGTGCAGGATGATAAAATCAGATATTGAGCTGCCTGGTTTGGCTGCTCTTTATTAGAACTGATACAATACAGAGTCTGTAAGCAACAGAAAGCCTCCATTTGACCTCAAAAGGCATATGATCAGATTTAGTAAGCAGCACAATATTCTATAAACAGGTTCCTTGCAGGGTTGAGGAGGGGGTGAAATTGATTCTGTTGTTATGTCATCAGAGCATGGGAAGATCTGGACTTAAAAGCTTTCAAAATTGAAGATTAGAATTTTACCATAAAGCTGCTCAGAATCTGGTCTGAGCTCACAACAGGCTCTTTGGATAACTCATTGCCTTAATGTTGGAATTGTGTACTATTTAAGCCACTTCTCTATATGGTTCATGTAACATTGGCTACTGTGTCAATAATAAATTCCCTCTAGAATCTGCCAAACAAAAATGCTATACTTTTTCTTGTAGGAACTTCCTGTGTTATAAATGATGGTTTGTACCTCTGAAAAGTAGCTTGAGAGGACTGTTGTCTCCAGCTCAGGTTTAGGGTGCTAGATTCAGAGGGTTTTTAAAAAAAAGTCCACTTTGACTTGACTACACTTCTGGAATGGCCTTTCTGGCCTCCCTCAGCGTGGGATTGACAGAAAAGAAAAATCCTTTTTTTCCCCCCACCGATTTCAAATGCTTCATAACTGCTGATTGCGGCACAGCATGAGCAGCAGACGCTTTTTCTGTGTGTTGCTTTTATGCAAGGTTTAGATTTAAAGCACAAAGAGCAGACAGTAGCTTTTATGGGTACAACGAGCAGAAGTTTACCCACATTTGTCTGCTATGGTGGCACGAACATTTGTGTCTTATTTATCTGGTAGTGCTCCTGGCAGAGCCAGCAGTGGAAAACACATGGTTCAGCAAGTGAGCTGAGCTTTGCTGTCTGTGTTGTGGTCCTGCTCAGAAGGTCTCGTGGGAAAGTCAGCAGTGGTGGCACTAAGGACATGCCAGGTGTGGCTTGGAGGAGCAGCAGCTCCTGGAGTAAACCAGAGCCCTGGTAGGGAGGGCCAATGCTTATTGGCTTCAGGAGAAGGGAAAACAGCAATGAGGTTGGGCTCTACTTGGAGCACCCCAAGAGACTTGTCATGCCAGAAACTTAACTCTTGAGTGTTGTAGATACTCTGTATTTCCCTGTGTTAGCTTTGTGTCCACTATTGTGCTTGTCTCCCCTTGGCAGTTGTTCATGATTGTCATCCCCTGGGCAGCCCTGTGTAGTTTGAGGAGCAGAAGTGATGCTGCCAGGAGAGCTGCACCACAGGCAGGACCTTGGGATTAACAGATTTTGACACACAGAGCTTTCTCCTGCAACATGTCCCAGTCCTGTCAACCACTTGACTGGAGTCCTGCCTTGTCTCTGTGCACTTTACCTACCCCAACAGGCAGAGGAGGCTGCAGCTTGTTTAGGAGTTCCCTTCAGCCAGCTGAAAGCCCTCCAGCAAACCTTGGGGATGCATGTGCTGCCATCCACAGAGACTGGGCTGCCCTATTTCTGTAAGCCCTACATAAAAAGCAGGTTGCTGAAGGACATTTCTTGCTCTCGGTACTCTATGTGTGACTGATCCAGAAAAGGAGGGTTTTGTTGAGACTTTAGTATTTCTGAAGGAAGGGGTGAGTGTGCATGTGTGTGGGGGAATAAAAAAAGCAACATTAGCATGTTCTGACGGAGTCGCATCCCCACTTAACTTAATGACAGACACCCACCGATTTCACAAGGGTCAAGATTTCAGTATCCTGCGTGCGGGGGATCTGTCAGTAATGCTATCCTTGTTATAGCAATAGCTGAACTCCTGTTAGCATAGCAGGCTCTGGGGAACTGCCAGTTAGCAGCTCTGTCACTTACGCTCCCTTAATGTGAATGTTTGCATTTGATTGCTATCTTGGTTAGCCAAGAAGTCTCCATTTGCCAGGAATGTCCCTGGAATTGTCTTAATGTTGAACGACAATGAGGGGAGAGTTATCTCAAACTGGACACCTAAAGTCTCATATCCTCGTCTTGGGTCTGAACTCACATGAAGATCACCTTACCTCTGGCTTCTCTCCTGTCTTACCTCTCCTCTTAGACCCTGTACACATGGAGCCACCCCTGACTCTCATACTGAAATTCAACCCTTCCAAAGACTGGATCCATTTTAGGGAGAAGTCTTTTGGTCTCTAAGTCCAGTAGACGAAAACAAGCATGGGCTTGACCCTTGCGAAAGAATGAATAAGATGGCAACAGCAGTTTAACACTGACTTCATACTCCATGAATTGTAATTCTAAAACTTTAAAGACCTTCTGGATACTTAACTTTGCTCAAACCATTTCCTGAAGATGTCTGTTCAACCTGTTCAAACAAACCTCTGAAGAGGATGCTTTCGTCTGTGCACAGGTGCACTTGACATTGTACTCTTTAGTGCTTAGTTGGATTTATTCCTTCTAGGACACTCTTTGTGCTTGGTGCCATACAGACAAAATTCTCCCTCTGAGTTATCAGTAGGAACTGAATCTAATTCAAGGACAGCTCCTCCTCCAAATAACTAGAAAATAAAACATCCTTGAAGTATTGCAGCCACTGTAGAAGCATTAATTCCTTCAGCAGTAGCTCTCTAACTAATGTCTGCATCCAGCCTGTTTTTGGCTGCAGGTTCAGAGCAGTCACTGAAAATGAAATCTCTCACTTTTCTGTTCTCAAATACCTGATCCTTGTACTTCCTTCACAATCTATTTGAAATGCGACAGCTGATTTCCTGGGACAATTTGCATCTGTTTTCTGACTTTCTGGTCAAGATCTTGGTATATTTCCTGATGATGTGATTCATTTTGGTATTTTTTTGTACTTAAGGGGGAATCTTTCGACTAAACTGTTGTGGCACTGCAAGCTTGACAAGGACTTTTTATTCTTCACACTTGTGCAACTTCGGACATTGGTTAAATTCTACCCACTTTACAACTTCAGAGTGCTGTCAAGTAAAAAAAGTAGTGATTTGAGCTAGAAATAGCATTTTGGAAACTTGCATTTCTTCAGTTGAAAAGATAATGTTGTTTCTGTTGTGAATGATCTTCTGCTCTACAAGTCTATTTTAAAACCTAGAAAAACTAGAAAAGCTTCTCAGGTGGTGCTTTTTTGGTCCCTTTTAGGTTACATTTTGTCTCCCAAGTTCTTACTTAGGCATTTCCTGTGTTCTTTTAACTGAGTTTGCATGCACAGTAAAACCCTGCTGTCATGACTAGATTTGCTAAGCAAGCTCTGCTAAGGTTTCTCACCTCCTATTGAGGTATTAGAGCTGTGCTGGAGAGAAAGTCAGCCTTTCTAGGCTCACACAGGCCACTTCCAGTTAAAGTCCCTTCCAGGTTTCAGTTGGGCATCTCTGACACATCAGCTGCTGCCACCCAAGACAGACACAGGTACCTTTGGGTCAGGAGAGAGATTCAGATTTCTCAAATCCTGGAGATATCTCCACTGTTGTCTGTGTGTTTGTTCTTTCTTATCATCCTTTGAGATATAAAAATGATACACAGATTATAGATACTGATAGCAATGTTTTAATCACAATAGTATTGAAACTTGGGAGCACATAACTCTTCTTACCAAGAAGAAACCAAAGGCTGATCTTACAGTTGTAGCTTTGTCTTAATGTGGGGAAATATGTGGAGAAAGGATTGTTTCTTAAAATTTCATAAGGCTTATCTTAGTCACTAGAGCTTGCAATATGTGATTTAAAATTGGCAAAACATTAGATGAACAAATTATAACTGTTTCTCTCAGAAAACAGATGGATTTACAGGGAGAAAAAAGAAGTAGTTCATAGCTTACTATTTTAACTAAAAAGCTTCAAAAAGTAAAGAAAAACAGAGGATTAATATTGCTATGAAATGGAGTACATGACAGAAGTAAGTCACCCTTTATGTGGCTATGTCTAATAAAATGATTAATGTCTGAGTTAGTAATTAGGGAATAGAATAGGAGAGATTATGCAGTGGCAGGTCTGGAATTAAGGCAACTTTTTCAAAGGACCAGCTTGTTTAAACTGGGATCCTTTCTGGACTAAATGAAGGAACTTGGTAATATATACACAAGATATTGTGCAGTATTTTTTAATTACAGAATATTGCTGCAATTAAATAAACAGAATTTAATATTACTGTGGCACAAACTAATGCACTTAACCAATTGACTACTCCATATCTGTCAGATTATGTGCACAATACATAGTTAATAAGTAAATATGAAGATGAAAAGAGTTTTTGGAGCTGTTTCTAAAGATGATGTGGCACCTTGCCTGCTGCTAATCATGTTTCTAACACACTGGGGTTTAGGATGGAGTTAGTTTAAACAAATTCTTGCAAGGATGATTAACTTGGTTTGTTTGGTTTATGTGAACACACTTTTCTAAGAGCTTTGGTCCTTCTTAACAGGCAAGGGGTTATCAGTCTGAGAAATAAGCTAATAAACTGAAGAAATAATTAGATCTTTCTAAGCAGACAGATGGCAGGGTCATGTCCTTTGATATCAAGAGTGCCAACAAGCTTGTCTATTTTTGCAATTAGTTTGTTTCATCTAGTAATTAAAAACCACAAAACACAAACTAAAAAACCCACCAGTAACAGAATCCTCAAACCAAACAAAACATGGCATAAGTGTTGTTTTCCCCTCTATAGGCAATCTTTGCTGTAGCTACATTTTAACCATGATGTAAAGCCTGATAAAGCTATTAGTGAGATTCTAAGTATTGAGCTAAACAGAATGCTGTCATGCTGTTAAAAAAGAAAAAAAAAAAAAAGATTTTCAGGAGTATGACAGGTTCCTTCAAAAGCTAAGCTGTTTAAGCTCATTGTTTTTAGGTACTGGGTCTGGCATTGGAAGACAAGGAAGAAAATATGGACTGACTGGGGAAACATGCAAGCCACTAGAGCAGCAGCAGAAGAAAGACATTTGTGTTTGTACTGGTTTTGGGTGTGCCAAAGAAAAGTTCAGAGGCAGCACTACCTATAGAGGAGGGGACAGGAAGGGTCCTTCTCAGTGTAATAAGGGTTGAGTACAAAGAGGGTTGGAAAGGTCTAAGCAGTACCAAAGAAGTGCTGTTAATTTTCTTATTGTTAAATGGAGGAGTAGAATATATTGACCTTTTAAATCAGATAGTGGCCATTTGCTTGCAAGTCACAGAATCACAGAATGGTTTGAGTTGGAAGGGACCTTAAAGATCATGACATTCCAACCACCCTGCTGTGAGCAGGGTCATGTTCCACTAGACCAGGTTGCTCAGGGCCCTGTCCAGCTTGGCCTGGAACACTTCCAGTGATGGGGCATCCACAGCTTCTCTGGGCCTCATCACACTCACAATAAAAAATGTATTCCCAATATCTAATCTGAATCTACCCTCTTTCACTCCCCCTTATCCTGTCACTCCATGCCTTTGTCAAAAACCTCTCTCCAGCTCTCTTGGAGACCCTTTAGGCATTGGAAGGTGCTCTAAGGTCTCCCTGGAGACCTTCTCTTACCCAGGGTGAACAACCCCAGCTCTCCCAACCTGCTCTCAAAGGAGAGGTGCTCCAGCCCTTGCCACCAATGTGATGGTCAGAAGAAGGGCTGTGGGAAAGGCACATTCCTCAATGCAGCAGTGAGGATTTGGGGTGTGTCAAATGAATGACTTGGTATTAAAGGCTTTTGTCTTCACCTTGGTAGAAGGCAGCAGACCTCCAGGAAGACCATGAGGAAGAAAAACCAACCCCAAACAAAAAAAACCCCAACAAACAAACAAACAAACAAAACACCAAAAAAAAACCCCAAACCAACCAAACAAACAAAAGAAATCAAAACAAATAACTAAAAACATGTACCAAGGTCCAAAGGTGCTCCATTCCAAAGAGGAAGATAAAACAGGGATACATAATTCACAGAGGGCTCTTGGTCATTAGATGAGGTTCAGAAGGGAGTGAAAGGCTAGCACTGAGAAAGAAACATGATAATGTTTAGTTCTTAATAACTGCCATTTATAGTCATAACAAACTATATTCAGGAGACTTCAAGTTCTGATAGACACATAATAATATGATGTTAGAGCTTTATATACCAAATGCACCTATTTACAATCTTTGTCATGCTTTGTTCCCTACATAGTAGTAAATTCCTCTTTGTAGAACACTTATCAAACCTTTCAATCATTAAAATAATTCCCTATTCACTTTTGAAATGTTCTATAATGACTATAAAGAAGAAAAAAATAGAAAAAAATATCTTTACTTTCTTAAAATAACCTGGAGTGTAGAAGAAGACTTTGAGCTTGGCATTGCAGTTCCTGCTCTCTGCCTTACTTTCTCTATTCCTGCTATTGACTGGGCGTAATGGGTTCATTTTAAGCTTTATCCAAGTAGATTCAGCCTGCAATCTGGCTCGAGACACAGTCTTTTTTTTTTACCAGGAGTTTCATTACTGGACCTCACAGTCTAATTATGAAATATGGGAAATCACATTTTTAACTGCTTTGGACACTACTGTTCCACGGAAAATTAGCATACAGATGGTTTTCATCCAGTTCATCACCATGCCTCTTTCCATACCAGGTTTTGAAATAACAGTGAAGATCCTAAAATATATATATAAGTAGCTATGGAGGGTTCTGAGCAACCACAAAGGCTATTCTCTTTCTGGAAAGGTGGCCTCTTTAGGCTTCATGCAGAGTTGATGGTAAGAGACATGATCCTCTGAGGCTGAATCAGGACATCTGAATTAGGCTCTTGAACTGTCTCTTTCTCTCACAGGAATCTACTTCTCCTCACTGACTGTGGGCGAAGCTTGGGAACCTTGTCTCCTTATGCTGACACAAGCCTTTGAGTAACTGCTGAAGACTTCATAATTTTTTTTCTCCTAATGAGGTCCATTAGTGCAATTTAAATCTCATTAAGCTAATTGTAGTCTGTTAGATTATGCATCTCTGAAAATATGTTTAAAAAACATGAGGGATGTATAACACAGCAATGTGTTATATGAAGTGCTCAATTAATATTTGAGTAAATTTTCCTTGCAGTTATGCTTGTATCTGGAGCAATTAGGCTGAGGGGATATTCACCATAAAATATCAGTAAAGTATTGTGAAGTAATTGCCCTTTCCTTTCAAATATATCAGTGTTCTTCCTAGAAAATTAACCCTTTAAGTTGATGGAAAGATGAAATAATGTGCTTGAAATATATTTGTTCCATGTATGGATCCATGTTCCATGTATACAATTTTTGTCATCTGTTGGTACCATTTAAAATACAAGTCCAGGTGCCCTTCTGGGATTTCTCCCAGGTGCATGGACACCTCCCTGTGGAGGAGTGCTTATCACTTTCATAAGATTGCATTTCTTTACGAGATCTTCCAAAGCACAGGCATCCCAAAACCCTGCTCAGTCTAGGAAAAATCTTGGCTACTGTCTAAGGCTATAAGACAGAAATAGCAGCGTCTGCTCTCCTGTGTTAGAAAGTTGACACATTTGTGTTACTGCAGAAACTTCTCAGATCTTTGTTTCTCCAAAGACATGTCAGGTTCCAGTCTTGAGCAAATGCCTGCTTGGAAAGGTTGGCTTTGCTCACTGCAGGCAGTGGTGCAGGACCTGATTGTGACACTTGGGAAGGAAGTGGAGCCCTTCCAGAAGCTTTTGCCAGCAACATGCTGGGTTTGGCAGGGCAACTCTGGCCAGCTCTGCTGTTCTTGGGGAATGAAGCAATCTCTCAAACACGCAGATCTTAATTCAGGCAGGTGTTTGTAGGTCAGGGCTTACCTCTGGGCGCTCACAGAGCCTGTGGTTCTGGCTGGAAGTGTCTGCAGACCCCACTAGCTGAGTGAACAACCTTCTTCCTTCACCACCTTTTCCTTCTGGTGCGTGTCAGTGGTCTGGCCCACTGGGACCAGTGCATAGAAATAATGCCCTCTGGACGTGGCAGTAGGTGATGATCAGGCTGACAAGAGGTGTGAATAAGAATTAGTGGGTTTTTTTCTCAATTAAACCCAGAAAATCTTCATTTTTTGTGTCTAAGTTATGGCTTCCCCACTCCAGCTCACTTGCATTGATACTAAAGCCTCTGTGAACAGTCATGGGCAAGCCAAACAGTAGAAATTAACTTCTTTCTTTCCTCCATGTGTTGTAATCACTTGACTTTCCAGGTCTGTATCTTGGTCAGTCATACAAATCCTCCTCAGACTTGTACCCTAGTGGGTAAGTGAAGTCTGTAATGAATGGAAGTGGTGAGTTGCAGGCAAGGATTTTGATATCTGAGCGAGAACTGTGAGAGAAGGCTGTACTAATTAGTAAAACTTGTGATTAAAGTAAGTATGGGGTAGAGAATGAGAGTAGAGGGGTTGCTGCAGCAACAAAAGCTGTGCGGGTGCTAAATGTGCTGATTATAAGCTTGAACTCCTTGGAGAAAAGAGATGCTAATGGCTTATTGCTGGCAAAAACTGGTTTAGATGGAAAATTGAAGTATAACATGCTTCAGTATGCAGAAGTGTTGCTTCTGCACAGAAGAGGGAGAGTCATTCTCCATTCTGCTTAGCAATGGGGAAATTTAGTGCTAAATTTGGGGTTGGTACAAGGAGTAGGAATTGAAGAGCAATGAGGCTTCCGAAATCAGTATAATAGGTTAGTGCAGCTTTTGGTATCAATTCTTGTAATGGTTGGTACATTTCCAGTGGAAAGTATCTGTAAAATGGAGTTGTGTATTTTCTGTAATGACACAGGAAAGGTAGAGATGTTCTCTGGGTTGTGGGGAATCACTACCACCACCATTGATGTGGAGAGAGACCAAAAAGCACTAACAGGAGTGTTACTGACAGCCAAAGCTGTTCCCATCTTTAACAATTCCCTCTATTCCAAAAGCAAGGATTTTGCTATCATTTATATAAAATAAGATGTTTCTTGAATCTTGTATTTCCTGAGAGGAAGAGCTGAGAATAAACTATTGGCAATATTGGTCAGGTTACTTGGTACAGTACCAGAAAGCATCACTAATGAGCTTCAATAAATATAAAAGCAGTGAGAGGAAACATGGAGGGCATGGGGCTCTGGGGAGTAACAACCTAAAAGGAGGGAAGAGAAATATCAAAACCATTCTAAGATGGAAAAATGACAGGATAACATGAAATCTCATACAGAACATTAAGAACTAGTCAGGAGATACAGTCAGTGTTAGTGAGCTTTATTTGCTCTTGTTTTTGTTTGTTTGGTTTGTTTTGTTTTTGTCAATGCAAAGATGTTGTAACAGGAGAAAAATGGAATATTGGTGAAATTATGAAAGAGAAGTGACCTATAAAGAGGCTGGACTTTATCTCAAGGGTTCAGGTACTCATCATGTTTTCATTCTTAAGCCATAATTCAGAGGACTGAATACAAATGAACATTCTTTATGATACCTGTCTGAGAAAACACTGATAAAAAACATTGAACTCTGTCTCTTATGACCCAGTCTGACACATCTTTGAAGTAATAACATTTCCCCTTGGAGGTAGGAATGGTATTCAAATCTGCCTGTTGTCTCTTGACTTCCTAGCACCGAACAAAAGAGTCTGTCCTCTTTGCTCTTCTTCTGACCTTACAACTCTTAGGTCATGGGCTACAGAAGGACTTTAGGTTTTCAATGCATGCACTATTGTACAGAAGACAGAAATCAGCATGGAAATGTGACAGTTTCTAAGTGCAAAAGACTCCAACCTGAATTTTGATTTCCCTGATGCTCTCTTTTGCAAGCCCAAGTTACAGACCTATGTCCAAGAGTGTAGGAGTTTGGTAGGTGTCCTCTTGACTTCAGCAAGGATGGCTTTTAAGTACCACTTATTCAGCATATCAAAGTGCGAATCCTTGTGCAATGTGTAACCAAGTAGTGTGAATTTTATTCTTTGAACAGCATTTTCTTGTACTTGCAGACCTTGCCATCAAGCCTGTGCCCTTTTAGCTTCTGTCCTCAGAATGCTAGAGCTCTGTCTAGTGCAATGTTTGAGTTCAGCTGGGGCATCCCTGAGGCTTTTTAAAATGTGATTTGGGCTCTCTCTCAAATATTCTTTTGTCTTTTTCTGATAGCAGTCTAAAGAAAAAGATCTTTCTATCAAGACTAGGTAGCTTTTACGTAAGAACTTAAAGAAAGGAGTGTAACTTCTGGCATATTTTACCTTAGGCTGCGGCTAAACTCACCATACATTTTACTCATCTCTCTTTGCCTGAATATATTCTAACTTCAGCTTCCAATCTTTGAATCTTGTTATACTCCTCTCTTCCAGTCATGCACAAAACTGTGTCTGAAATCTTGCCCCCAGTAGAGTTCCAATAGGTGCAAAGTGCCAGTCTCTAAGGCAGACACTACGTAATGTGGTAAAACACAATGAGCAACCATTTATTAAAAAAAAAAAAGAAAAAAAAAAGAAAAGATGTACATATACATCTCACTGTCTGATTTGAAACCGCCAGGTGATAAAAGGACCTGACACAATGAGGATGCCGTTTTGTTCCTCCATCCCTGTTCTTTAATAATCTGAGAATTTGAAAGGCATA